>JAODAL010013435.1:0-91346 GCA_025379985.1 Phyllomedusa bahiana | reverse complement strand
TATGCTTTTGTCTTTTTTAGCAAAAAATTGGTTATTCATACTGTAATAAGCACCCTTTTTGAATAATTTATACAGCGAATTAAGATGCTTTTTTTTCTCAATTTTTGTGGTAGGTTTGCTGATTTTAACAGCAGTTTACTTTGTTAATAAGTGTTTTCTTGTTTAGTTAAAAAGAAAATATACAGTTAAAAAAAAATAAAATTTTCCGGTAAGTCTCCCCCAAAAAATAAAAAAATAAACATCTCCCATATGTCTTTTTATGTTGGCAAAATTTTTGTAAAAAAATCTTTTTTTTTTTTGGGACATTGGGGGGCTTAAAATGTAGCAAATTTTAAAATTTTAAAAAAATTTGCAAACACAGTTTTTTTTAAAGGGGGACCAGTCCAGTTTGATGGGTCTTTGAGGGGCCTGTAGTTAGACCCCCCATAAATGACTCCATTAAAAAATAACCCCTCAGGTTTTAAAAAACACTTAAAAATTTTTGTTAACCCTTTAGGTATTTCACTGAAATTAAAGCAAAGAGTTGACATTTCAAAATTTCCCTTTTTTTGCAGATTTTTACTGGATTTTATTTGATGTTTATGGAACACATAGATGAAAAGGGGAAAAGAAAATTTAAATTGTTCCCCCGGATTTTACTTTTTTAGAGACCCCCCACTAGGGCCCTAGTGTTATTGCCCCACAAGCCTCAAATGGGAGGAGCCCCCCTCTTGTTTTTTGGGATCTCATTTTCTTTAGGAAAATTTTTTAGGCACCTTACGGGTTTTCCCGGAAAACCTAAGGTGCTAAAACCTAATTAACACCCCTAAAAACAACTAATTTAGGAAACTACACCCCTTAAAGAATTTATTAAAGGGGGTTTTTTTAGGGAGTACATTGACCCCACAGGTGTTAAAAAAAATGTTTAACGTTAGGCTGTGAAAATTAATTTTCTTTTTTTCCAGTAAAATGTAGTGCTTTCACATGGTGCATTTTTGGCATGTTTTTGATGCATTTTTGGTGCGTTTTTTTGCAGAAAATACACAGTAATTAATGCTGTGCATTTCCGAAAAAAAATGCATCAAACAACGCACCAAATACGCACTGTGTGAAAGCACCCTCAGCTGAAAATGTTTCATTTTTGCAAGGATCCTGGAATAAAATGCCCCAAAATTTGTTGAAATTTTTTCCCAAAATTTGGAACCCAAATATGTGGGTGTAAACTGTGTTTGGGCCAGGGCAAGGGATAAAAGGGGGAGAGACCCTTTTTTCTTTTGGAATTTGCAGTTTTTGGGGGTGCCATGTCGCTTTTACAAACCCCCCAATACCAGAAACAGGTGAAAATTTCCGAAGTCAGCCCATCTTAGATTCAACACCCCTCAGGGATCTCATCAAGGGGTGTATTGTGAATTTTGGGCCCATAGGTGTTCCACTGTTTTTTTTTTTTAGCTTAGGGCCATGAAAATGAAAAAAACACCTGCAGTTCCACCATTGTTTTTTGGGGTTCATTTTTACAGCGTTCGCTGTGCGGCATAAATGACATGATAACTTTGATATGCGGTCGGTACAATTACAGTAATATAAATTTATACTTTTTTATGTTTTGCTACTTTTGCACAATAGGAATGGGTTTCTAAAAAATTGCATTTTTATGTTGTCATAGTCAAAGGCTCACAAAAAACACCTTGCTTTTAAGTCTCCCAAACCAGGTCAGCGACCAAAAAAGGGGGGTCCAACCCCTCTATCAAAAACACTAATTTTTAAATTGGTCCTACAAAAATAAAAACCTCTTCTTTTTATAAATATCTATTTTTTTTTGCCCTTAGATTTAATAAGTCCCTATTGTGGTAGCATGTTAAAAACGAGTAACTCAAGAAAAAAACAAACTTGCGGTGTAGTAGTCCCCCATGAATCTCGCATTCAGATAAATTCCAAAAACTTTTTCCTTTTGAAGCAAACAGCCAAAACACGCGAACCAAACATAGTCCTCTCACAGAGTGAGTGATTGTGTTTAATAATTAGCAATTTAATAATTAGTGGGTCATAGTCTGAAAGCCATAACTGAGAGTCCTGATTAAGGGCTTGTTTTTTACAGAATAAGCTGATGTTTTCATTGTACTAATTAATGCGTTGATAGAGTTTGTCAATTTTTATCAAAGTTTTTGGGAGGCAGAATAAACAATTTACTGCAATCTTAGTAGTGTTTTTTTTTTCACAGTGGTCACACTGCTCCTTTGCCCGCCGTCGTCTGATGTTTTTGTATTATGGGCATTAACAGGGCCCGAACCATGATTACGGGAAAGTAAGGTGTGTTAAGGAGTTAAAGACTGGCTTTTAGCAATCCAAGAGGAGTCTAAACACATGGACCTCACCTAACGGACTGTACAAGAATTAGATTGACTATGTATGTGGAAGACAAAGATGGAAGAGTTCAATAACAATGTCAAAAACAAAACCAAGAGCCAATTGTGGAACAGATAACCAGCTACTAATAGAAAAACTCAAAAAGAGAAAAGCCAAAACATGAAAATGGGCAACTATGATCTTAATAACATACCACTAGAATTCAAAGATCGATTTATAACACTAGAATGCAGAATTCCATATTAGCAGGGGCAGAACTATCGCAGTAGCAACCATAGCAGCTGCTACGGGGCCCGCCGCCACATCCTGCCTGGATTCCGGGGAATTTGCTGTCTCGAGCCTACCAGGCGTCCGCGTGCTTATGCTGACATAGGCGGTGCGATTACGTCACATCGTCGCACCAACCACGCTGAACTTCGCAGTGAGAGGCTGACCTCCTGCTCATCATGTCGGGGGAACGGGAGACAGGTGAGTTCATTTTTTTTCTCTTTCTTTAAGTATTAGGGCCCTATACATCACCTACCTACCTATCTGGGGCCTGTCTGTCACCTACCTAGCTGGGGCCTATCTATCGCCTACCTACCTAGCTGGGGGCCTATCTATCGCCTACCTAGCTGGGGACCTATCAACTGCCTACCAACCTAGCTGGAGCCCTATCTACTGCCTACCTAACTGGGACCCTATCTACTACTTACCTAGCTTGGGCCCTATCTACTGCCTACCTACCTAGCTGGGACCCTATCTACTGCCCACCTACCTAGCTGGGTACCTATCTACTGCCTACCTACCTACCTGGAGCCCTATCTACTGCCTATCTACCTACCTGGGGCCCTATCTACTACTTACCTAGCTTGGGCCCTATCTACTGCCTACCTACCTACCTGGGGCCCTATCTACTGCCTATATACCTAGCTGGGGCCCTATCTACTGTCTACCTACCTAGCTGGAGCCCTATCTACTGCCTACCTAACTGGGGCCCTATCTACTACTTACCTAGCTTGGGCCCTATCTACTGCCTACCTACCTACCTGGAGCCCTATCTACTGCCTATCTACCTACCTAGGGCCCTATCTACTGTCTACCTACCTAGCTAGGGCCCTATCTGATGCCTGTGTACATAGCTGGGGCAATATCTACTACCTACCTACCTGCGGCCCAGTCTACTGCCTACCTACTTACCTGTGGCCCTGCCTATCTACCAACCTTAAGCCCCTACCTACCCACCGGAAAATATGACTCTGAGGGGTAAATGCCATAGTTGTAGCATAGTATCCAGGGAGTTAGTCCTCTGTTCCTCACCACCCCTGTAGGAGACTATGACTCTAAGCTATGGCATGAATCCACTCTCCCACACCTTGTAATTTTTTACAGAGGTGAGGTAGGTACTAAGATATTTTTGTCCAAATCTGCAGGGACAAGTGGTGGCTGGGAGAAGTGATCATGGCTGTCTGAACAGGATGCAGAAGAAAAGGCAAAGTGAACGACTCAGAGAAAAGTGTACACATATCTACCACTATATGGTCACTGTATGGCAGCAATATACAGTCTGTGAAGCCTATGTACACTGGTATCTACTACTGAATGGTCACTTTATAGAGGTAATATACAGTCTTCAGAGCCTGTGTACAATTCTGTCTACCACTATATGGCCACTGTATGGCAGTAATACACAGTCTGCAGAGCCTGTGTACAACTGATCCCTACCACTATGTGGTCAATGTTTGGCAGTAATATTGGTTGTTGTATACTGATCTTTATTCATTAATAGTATAAGGGTATTATTCAGTCACTATGTGATGGGAATTTGTGGTCGTGTTCTGGCAGTATTATCAGGTCCTTAAGTAGTAGTGTTATTGGTAAATGTGGTGCACATCGCGTGTATCTTGTGTCTTTATGGTAGTTTTTATAATAAGGATTTACAATAAACAGTTTGGTTTTTACCGCACTGGGTGAAGGATTTACTGCGGTAGCAGCCTCGACTTGAAGCTATACTCTGGACTTTCGGGTGATGGTCTTAGTATAGTGGGATTTGTTTAGTAGCAGTATTATGGTGATATGTACAGTGACGTGCTCCTTGTTTTATCTAGTAACTGCATAACTATTATTTTAATTGCAGCAGTAAAGGTTCATGGTCGGGGAAGGGGCTGTCAGTGGTGGCCCATCCAAAAGTTTGCTATGTGGTTTCTATAGTTACGCAACTGCATACTAGATAATGATGAAAGACGTTATGAAAACTGTGCAAAAACAAAGTGAAAAATGCCTGAAAAGGTAAAGAATTAATAAAAAGATCAAAATGAATGACTGAAGAAACTCTGAAAATTGCTAAGAAGCTAAAGCCAAGAGAGGTAGAGGGATAGTAACAGTGCTCAATGGAAATTTTCAACAAGCTGCAAGATATGGCAAGGAGAATTATGCAGGCATGCATGCAAGGAAAAGGAAACAGAAAAAGGATGAACACGATTAGCTTTTATAAAACTTTGATAACTGAAAAGAAAGTTCCTGCCAAGAATCGGAATATCAGGCTGAGTTCACACACCAGTATTTTGGTCAGTATTTTACAAAACAAAACCAGGAGTGGAACCTATACAGAGAACAGGTATTGTGGAAATATTTGCACCTCTTGCATGCTTTGGATCCATTCCTGGTTTTGGCTTACAAATACTAATGCAAAATACTGACCAAAATACCAATGTGTTAATCCAGCCTTAAAAGATATTCAACTAAATATATTAAATGACACAGAGAAGATTAGGAAAAAAGTGGAAAGAGTATACTGAAGCTTTATACCAAGAGGTAAAAGAGGATCATCAATTATTTCGTCCTGCTGATTTTAAACAGTCAAAGCAGCAATGTAAGCTTTATCAACGGCATCTGGCATTGATGGCATTCCCACTGAACTAGTACATCAGTCAGATGGGACCCTCAACATACGAGACATGGTCAAGCAATATGGAAAACAACATCATAGCTGAATTACTGGAAAAGGTTTGTGTTCATATTAATACTAATAAAGAGTAAGGGCGATCTGACCGACTGTGGAATTTATTGCACAACTGCTTTAATACTACATGTCAGCAAGATTTTACTGAAGATTATTTAGCAGAGGCTGTATCCCATCCCTGCAAAGATAACTATTGAGGTGCAAGCAGGTTTCAGGAAAGGAGACACAGAATGAGGAACATCACTGAGACATGAGATGGATCCTTGAAAAGTCAAAGGAATACCAAAAGTCCATTTATGTGTGCTTCATCCACTATAGAAAGGCTTTTATTCATGATGTGTAAATCATGAAAAAAATCTGGTCAAGATTGAGGAGCATGGGGATACCAGAACACCTGATAGTTCTAATGTACATTTTATACATTGATCAGAAGTTTACAGTAAGGCCATGTCCCCACGGCACCGGTTTGCAGCCGGTTTCACAGACGGTTTGCGGTTTTGCAAACCGTCTGAAAAACCAGCCACAAACTTTTACACGGGCCGCTATGGAAAACGCATGCAGCAGTCCCCACCGCCGGCCGCCCGAAAAACATTGTGCTTGTTCATTCTTCTATCCGGATTTCGGACGGAATGTGAACAAGTGAATGTGAAGGGGCAGGGCTTCGCTAATCGCGGAGAAAAGCCGCCCCCCCTGCGGCCGTGTGCATGGCACAAAAACCGGACAAATACCAATTGGATAAACCGGTATCTGTCCTGTGCCGTGGGGACACGTCCTAAGGCTAGAAGAATGAGAAACTGAGTGGTTGAGGCAAAGGTGTAAGACAGGGCTGCATACTTTCTCCTTATTTATTCAATCTATATGCAGAAGCCATCAGAGAAGTAGGACTGTATCATGAAAAGAATGGTGAGAGAACAAGTGGAAGGATTATCAGCAACCTATATTATGTGGATGACACAACACTACTGGCCGAAAGTGAAGAGGATTTGAAATACTTGCTTACGAAGAAAACAGAACATTGTCAGAAACTTGGATTGACAACTAGTAAATTGTCGAATTCCACATATAATAAAGAAGAAATAGATGTGCTAGAAAGCTTCATTTTTCTTGGCTCAATAATTAAGACCAAAAGGACAAGCAGCTAGGAGACCCGATGACAAGTTTCTCTTGGGAGAAAAACAACGAAGAACTTGGACAGAATCTTCAAATGTAGAGATGTGTCTTTAACTACAAAATTCCACCTTGTACAAACCTTGGTATTTTCAATAATGTAATTTGGTTGTGAAGGTTGGAAGGTGAGGAAACAAGACAGGTAGAAAATGGATTCCTTTGAAAAATCTGAAAAAAAGAGTCCTACATCATGTGACATTGACTACTAGAAAAGCAAACAGATCTGTACTGGAAGAGATTAAATATGGAATTTCTTTGTAGGCTCCAATGACAAGGCAACGGCACCTGATCATCAGTGACTGAAGTATTTACTTTTTCCCCACTGCCTGTCCTACAAAGAGAACTACTAACTAATCAGACTCTTCTACTCTGGTCACATCCAGAACTTCATTTACAATTTTTCTCTAAACTCAAGTCCAATCAGAGCTACATTTACAGTTCTGCAGTTGAAATGATGTCTCTAATCCAGTCTCATACATAATTTTAAGACTTGATGTTAATCAGCCCAGAAGTTCTATTTTTCCTATATTGGTCTATTATAGCATGTCTAGCGCATACAATAAGGAACAAGGTAACAACCACTGTTGCAGTTTTCTTTGCAGCTCTGAAGTTGAGAATGACTCACATGTGTCATAATTATAAAGCACGTGGCTGATGCTTTTTTCACGTTTCACTTGTGCTCCACAGTTTTCAGTTCGGATGTGTGACCAAACTTGTCTCAAACAATCGCTAATTTATAAAGTGCATGTGACATTTTCTACCCCCAAGAAACTATCCACCCTCTACTCAAACCAACTGCAGAAATCATAGAAGTGTTCTTTAAGGGTATGTTCACACGGCTTAAAATGCCGTGTATTTTGGCGCACATTTCGCCGTGTATTGCACTTAATATGCGAAGAAATGTGCGCAGTAATTACGGTAATTCATAGCTCTCATAGAGAGCTATGGATTACGTGTCATCCCCCTTGCGCATACAATACGATAGTATTGTACGTGCAGGGGGAGAATTGACATGTCAATTGTTAGCGGCGACAATGCATGTCTATGGAGCCGCCGCCCGGCCGACCCCCCGTGCTTTGGAATTATGCTCTGATCAGCGCATGGCTCCAAAACACCCGGCGTATTGCGGCACGTACTATGCATGCCACAATAATCCATGTGTACATACTCTAAGTGTATAATTTCCACCAAATTAACACTAATTTGCAAATTCCATCATCTACAAAGTGTCCAATTTGTGCAGATGGCGCATGGTTTAGAAATGCATCTCTTAAATAGTATTTTCACACAGATTTGTTGTAGACATTTCTGCATCTGTCATATTCATTTCAAAGTTGCTTGCAAAAAACTATGACTATGCTGCAGAAGCAATCCCATTCAGATGCATGGAGACATGGGAACCAGTGGAAGCAGGACACTACAGTTCTTGCTGAGATTGGAGTAAAGGAAAGCAGAAAACAGCAAAACTGTAAATGCAGCTGTAGTTACTTGAGTAAATATATACACAGAATACAAGACAAATCTAAATGCAGCACTGTATGAGATGATGCAATGGCAGAATTATGAATGCAGCTCTGGGAGGAACTGTAAACAAAATGTAACTCAGGATCAAGGACAAAATGACTTTGCATTAGATGTTGATAATATCTAGCTATAAACTGTAAAATTCTGATCTAAGACCCCTTAATCTGACAGGAAACTGACAATCCAGTTCTGAGCAAGAGTTTGGTCCCTGTTGACTGTTTCCCCTGCTGCCATATAAATTACAGTTTTCTATAAACTTCTAATTCAATAGTTGACACTTAATCTTGCACCTCCTGATTGTCTGCTTTGTGTATAAGCTCGGTAATTGAAGAAAGGAGAAGTCACTTAGGCGCACATTTGTGTCTTCGATTTGCTCTGATAGAGGAGATATAGGGAGTGAAATGCTATAACACAATTACTGTTATTACAGATGTGGAGTCTATATAGTCTTCAGGAATACACAAGAGACTGGAGAAGAATGAAACCCATTAGATTGCTGCCTTTAGGGCCGAGCTTCCAATCAATAGGGAACGGGTTTTATTCTTTTCTGAACGGCCTCTCTCCTGCGTTAATGGATGTAAGGGCCCCTACACCAAGGTGTCTATGCTGAGACTGCGGCTTACAATGTCAGCGTCAATTGTGGGTCCATATTTACCCTGAAAATAACTGTTTCAATTAATTAATGCTGATACATTCTAATGTGCTTAAACAAAGCCTGAAAGGGGATCCATGAGATTAGGAAGAAAAGTGCATTTTTTCCCCAAAAAAACAGCTGTATGTATCCTACTTCTGTGCAGTGACCTCAGTGTGTTTGTACTTTTGCATATTAAGTCTGCCTACCAGCAGGACACTTGAGCACATTTCCTTGTCACCCAAATAGACAGCAATCTCTCAGCAAGCACTACTAGTCTAGCTTAGGGGGAAAAATTGCTGCTGGTCCCCAAAACTATGGTAAAGAATACTGGGGTAGGTCCTATCATTTTATTTAGTGTAAAAGGCTTATGGGAAGAGAGTTGAACTTTTCAGCATCATCTATTGGATATAGCAATCCTCAAGTCACATCTGACTCACCCTTGTAATGTGAAAGGGATTCATGCCATGCTAGTTTTGTTCATCTGCTGTTTTGGGGTGTTCATCAGTGCAGAGTAGAACTTACTGGTTGGCTAGGTAAGGGGCATTGAGGGTGTCTCAAAATAAGTAAGGCTTCTCCCTAATTAGATACAATACCTCACCACTTTTCAGCCATTTTATCTAGGAACAAGAGGCATGGGAACGGTTCTATATTCAACAAGTTGAATGTTCTATCCCCGCTGGAACTATTTTTCAGTTACTGTACATGAAAACAAAATCCTTAAATTGACCTCCTTTGTCAAAAATTAGCTTTCAACATGTAGGGAACAGTAAATAAAGACTTTTTCTAAATATATTGCTCTGTTTATTTTGCTTTGTTGGGGAGATAAGAGAGATTTAATATGTTCTGCGTGCACACAGGTTTCTCTAGGTTACAGACCTGCTCTCCCCTGTTCTCTCTGCTTTGTTTTATCTGATAGCAGGGAGTAACATCACCACAGGTCGCATTGCCGGCAGCTTGAGAGCAGTGTGTTATCTCTAATAAAATCACAGTAGAAAAAACAAATATCCCATAAAATATAACTTTTAATAATATCAAGAAATAAAACCCCTATACAAAATGGATATAACAAAGTGGTCAATAAGTAACACTCGTACAAGTAGTTCCGTAGTTCTTGTAGTTACGTGAAGAGGTGTAGGGAAACTATTTACCAATCCTGGTTGCTATTGGTAAAACAAGGGTGGTAACTATTCAAGATTAGTGCTCCGTAAAATCAAAATTCACAGTTTCATCAATAAAGACCGCCCCAAAAATTAGAGACAATACATCCAACTGGGAAAGAAAAGGGTTTAATACGATTCTAACCCTATAAACACCCTGAGAATTCCCTTTGTGAGGTAGCTGCCCCAAAAAGGGCGATCCCACTAAGAAGCAGAGGGCTATACGACTACTGAATGAGGATCTATGGGTTGTACAGGGTCAGGGTCATACATCCTCATTCAGGGGTCATATATCCCTGTTTTCATTTTTGTTATTTTTTTTGTATTTTGTTTGTCCTTTATTGCTTACCCACTGATGAAACATACAGTATCCCACGGAAGTGAGTACACCCCTCACATTTTTGTAAATATTGTATTATATCTTTGCATGGGACAACACTAAAGATATGATGTTTTGATACAATGTAAAGTTGTCAGTGTACAGTTTGTAAAAGTGTAAATTTGGTGTGTCCGTAAAATAACCCAAAATTATCAAGATCTCCTGCTCTCCTGCTTGAGGCTCTGAAACAGCATGGTGAGACAACCCATATTCTACTATGTTTTTCTTTTTCTAGTACAGCAATGTCTCCATCTTTTCATCTTTTAATGGGTGCAAGGGGTGAACTGAACAAACTTGTGTCGATTTTCAAACTTGCTATGTATCTTTATAAGGCTTTTGAATAGCTAAGGCCATGTCTCCACTGCACACAAAAACAATACTTTTTTTCAGCATTTTTCATGTTCTAAAACTGCTGAAAAAATGACTGAAAACAGATCCCATAGACTTTAACAGTAAAAACGTTCTGTAGTCTCCACAGAACGTTTTTTCGGTCATTTTTTGAAACTTCTGAGCAGGGCAGAAATTTACTATTGGAGTCTATGTAAAGCGCTGAACGTTTTTTGGCTTGTTTTTTGCTCTGCATTTCTGCAAAAAAAAATATGTGCAAAATGCACCAAAAAGAGACTTTTTTTTAGCAGCTTTTGACAGGCATTGGACAAAAAACTCAGTTTTATGAATGTTTTTAGGATTTGGTTTTTAGTGACTTTTTTGTCCAATGCCGTGTAGACATAGTCTAATTGTGTAAATGGCGTAAAAGCAGCAATGTTCCTTTGCTTACTTCTGTAGGTAACTGCCCCCTAAGAGGCTGTAATGTCAAATATAGTTTTCGTCACCCTGCTTTTCTACATAGAGATAGTACATAGACATAACTGAGGAATGATGTAATAGATTTCTTGTTATGTATGAATTGCACTGAAATGCAAATTACACTTTTTATAAACGTGCCTAATGTATCAGGGTTGGTCAAATTAGGCCTCACCTTAGACACTCTCCATCACTCTGAGGCTTCTGACTGATGGCCAGTTTCTCAGCTTCTAGATTCTTGGTGACCCCAGCAGCCGCACTGATCTCTTTGTCCAGGCCTGAGATATAAGTGAGATGAAATTAAGGCTGTGAATCACGGGTATGAGCAGCAGAAAGCTTCAGGGCTGAGCTCAGTGATTGTGGGGGGGAGCTTGGTAACACTTTACCTCTGAGAGTCTCCTGGAACTCGTTTAGTTCTCTTTGGATAATGCTCCTCTGCCGATAAAGAGCATTTGCATGGATGTTTTCACTTTTCAGGGCTTCTATTTCTTGGGGTACAAAAATAAAATAAAATAGAGAACTATGATAATCACAGACAAGCACAAGAGGTGCTTTATATGAAATTAACAATGAGTAATGTACCATGTATATGGTAATGTGGCAGCTTTGAGCAGTGTTGGACTGGGGTGCCTAGGGTCCACCAGTGGAATTTTATTCTGGGGCCTACCAGTGGAGTTGATTTTGGGGCCCACCATCTATGGTACATACCTCTTATACTCTGCCTCCTACTTTTTGTCACTTTTTCTCTGACTTTCTGCCTTTTTACCACTCCCGAGAACGTATATGCAGTTTAAAAGTAACTTCAGGTCTGCCATGCTCAGGGGCCCTCTGTGGATTCTCCCTGTTCCCCTATGGGCTACTCCAATTCTGGCTTCGTATCTGGTTACCTGCATCAACTCCATATAGTGATTTTATAGAACTTACAGGAGAAACATACTACAGAGCTTACTGGGGAATTCTAAGAATACTTATATACTCAGGAACCCTAAAACAGTATGAAACTGCCTGCCTATATAGCCTGCCTATAAGGGGCCCCATATAAGTAGACAGACATGTTTCAGGGGGCTATATAGGTAGGCAAGCTTTAGGGAGGCTATAGGGGCTATTCAAGCAGGCTTTAGGGAGGGCTACATAAGCAGGCTAAGGGGGGGTTATATAGGCAGGGGTATATAGTCAGGCAGGGTGGGATATATATATAGGCAGGCAGGGGTATATCGTCAGGCAGGGTGGGCTATATAGGCAGGCAGTAACACAATTTCCAGGGGGTGAATCCTCTGTTCCACACCTCCCCTCTAGGAGACTGTGCCTCTAAGCTATGTCCTGTACCTGCCCTCCCACCCTTACAGAAGTTTGTACAGAGGTGGGGGGCGGGAGTGAGGTGCTGGAAAAGTGAGAATTCTAATATATTTGTGTCCAAATCTGCAGGGACGAGTGGTGGCCGGGAGAAGTCATCATGGTGGTCGGGACTGGATACAGAACACAAGGGAAAGTCCAAAAATTTGCTTTGGGGCCCAGGCTTCCCTAGTTACGCCCCTGATTAGGAGGTTATATAAGATAGGGTATGTTCACATGGTGTGTTGAATCAGTTTCTGGATCCATTTTGGATCCGAAAAACACATTCAAAAGCATTGCATAAAAAGCATCCAAGACGCAGGTGCGTGTTTGGATGCATTTTGGCTGCAGCAGAAATGCACCCGATAGTTTTAAATAGGGAGCCTGCTGCGTCAAATGGATCAAGAATTGACATGTCAATTCTTTGAACAGATCTGAAAGACGCATCATAAAGACACATGTAAACACACATCGATGATCACTTGTCTGAACACCGATGGTGTTTACATTGAAAACAGTGTAAATCACACTGCACTTTGTTAGATGCATGTTTGGGTCCATTTAGAGTCCGAAACACGGATCCAAACACGCATCTGAAAACGTATCCCAACACAGATTCAACACGCCATGTGAACATACCCTTAATGTTCTAGTTTCTCCAGATCACTAGCCTCTACCTGGAGTCTGGTCTCTCCCAACTGGAGAGTGATTCTCTCCACTGATATCCTCGGTCTACAGAGTGGCTGCAACTGGAAAGATGGTGTTGTAATGTGAAGGATGCCATTTGTATGACAACTTGCTATGGAAAATATAGAGGCCTTGGATGATTGCTACCATTAGCCCTTTGTCTCCTGCCTGTCACTTCTGCACTGCACATCAGGGGCACCACGCACACCACCTGCGGCAGGCAGTCGAGGGAGAGACCATCATCAGAGTGTGCCATGGGGAACAACAACCACCATCAACAGCTCAAAGTGCATACACCGCTTTCACTGGTGCCGGAGTGGGAGAGGCACGAGAGGTGTGGTTGATGGGAGTGTTATCCGCCGTGACCAGAGCAGCAGCCCCTGAGCTGTGGCTAAGGCTATGTTCAGACGGCTTAAAATGGGAAGTATTTCAGTCCGTAATTACGCGCCGTAGTGCGCGAATTACGACTTGAATACTTCCCAGTCATTACGGTAATCCACAGTTCTCATAGAGAACTATGGAATACGTCTCCTCTCCCTGCTCGGCGAATCCGCCGCGGGGGGAGATAAGTGGCATGTCATTTACTATCGGCGTATACACGCCGCTAGTAATGATAGTCTATGGGCCGGAGAGGTGCCGTCCCCGCTTCCGCCCCCGCTCACTCCCTGCCCCCATCCACACGGCGTAATTGCGGGGCGTAATTACGCCCCGCAAATAAGCCGTGTGAACATAGCCTAACTCTGCTTCCAGCCTCTCCTGCTTCCAATCTTTCTGCGCCCGGTTCACCACACAGAGAGACTGAGGGGTATGGAAGGGGCAGAGGGATCTAAAGGGGACCACAGGAGTCTAGAAGGACCACAAGGTTCTGTAAGGTTTCATAGTTTCATAGTTTCATAGTTTGTAAGGCTAAAAAAAGACAAGTCGTCCATCTAGTTCAGCCTGTTGTGCTAAGGTGTTGATCCAGAGGAAGGCAAAAACCCCCAATGAGGTAGAAGCCAATTGTCCTCATTTCAGGGAAAAATTCCTTCCTGACTCCAATCTGGCAATCAGAAAAAATCCCTGGATCAAGACCTCTCTCCTGAATCCTAGTCACTTAACTTGTATTTATTACGCTCCAAACCCTTTTTGAAACTCGGTTATTGAATCACCATGACAGGTTCTGGCAGGGGAATTCAAGTCTCACTGCTCTTACAGTAAAGAAGGTCTGCAGGGTAAAGAGGAGTTTGGAGAAGAAGAGGTTTCTGGCAGTAATTTATCTCACTGTACCTATTGTAACCTGAGTGCAGATTATGGGGGTTGAATGGTGATAGCTTTTTAAAGAGATTTTATAAGACACAGCTTTCACACTACAATACCGGGGTCACCTACCACATCCGAGCACCTTGATCTCCTCAGCTAGATCCTGACTTTCAGCTTCTGCACACTCTTTAAGCAGCTGCATTCTGTTCACTGTTAACCCATATTTGTTATTATAATCCATGACTTCCATCATGAATTTCTCTTCTTCTGAGGCCATCTCTTCCTTTATCGCTTGCTAAGAAAAATAAAACAGATCATTTATAAGAATGTGCCGCATGAGGGACAAACTCCTGCAGACTTTGGCGGCCCGGCTTATTTTGGTCAGACCATAACAATTTCTGTAAACTTCAATCACAAATCCCTCATATCCGTGCCAATATTTAGAAATATTTAGAAAACCCATTAATCAGTTCACAGCTACTTTGTGCCGCTTTCCTACATTTAAAATGGAAGCCTATGACAGGTCTATAGCATGATGGACACCAGCTGTGCCTGACTTACCTCAGTGGCTTCCATTCATTTCAAGAAGCACAGAATCTGCAACAGTGACTCCTAACCCAGCCATCAATGGACATGTAGACATAGCCTGACCCAAAATGAGTCAGTTGCAGAAAAAAGAAAAATGGACATGCATGTGCTGAGCTCTCCGATCAGCAGTACCAGAGCTCCAATCACAGCTTGACTGTACTCAGGACTATCAAAGAGGGGTGGAGAAAGCAGCACCTGAGCAACCAGTTTTCTGTTCCCTGCAACCGGCCCAGACTCAGGCTGGCCAGTGACCTCAACCAGACAGGAGTAACCCTGTAATAAAATTTTATAATATCAATGGAAAAGTAAGCAGCAAATCACAGCTGATTATCCACTGCTCTTCATCCTTCATTTCACTTTACTGGATCATATAGGTATATTTATGCTGTGTTGATATACAGTAAATTATCTGCAGTGGATTCCCAGGCTGCAGGAAAATTGTGCTCAAAATCCACACATACACTGGCCTGCAAAAATTATTTTTGCTAAAAAATTACATTTCACATTGAATTATAAATATATATATATATATACACTACTCACAAAAAGTTATGGATAGTTGGCTGTTTTTTTGAAATTTCAGGATGAACATAAAATTTGTGGAATTATTTTTAAGGCCCTTACCACTCATACGATTTGGCCTGTCCATGTATGTTTCGCGTTTTTCCACGCTGGTTTCTGGGCCCTTTAACCCAGCCACGTTTGCTGCCTAGTTTATTAACATGGTTTGCGTTTTGAAACCGCTGTAAAAACACCACACGCGCGGGCGCTATGGCCCGGCGCTCCTGAGGTTCGCCGGTGGTTCAGACCATCGGCCGCGAAAAACTTTTCTTGCACATTTTCCGTCGGTTTTCGGACGGAGTGCTTGCAGGTGCACGCCGGTGTTGTCCCGCGGGGGTGCACGCTAGGAGTATGGCAATCGCCAGTCTTGGCTTGACCCCCAATAAATTAGGGAAGTCAATTCGCAAAGGGCCGACCACACAACCACGACCCTCCCGGGGCAACAGAGACCAAGGCCCACCGCCCACGCTACAGTAAAACGTCGTTCGAGAGAGCAGTTTGCGAGGCGGCCAATGATCGCCACAAGGAACCGCGGCGCAGCAGTCCGACGGCGAAACCCCGTGCCAAATCCTTTCGTTTTGGAACAGGCTAAGTGTACTAAATGAGACCATCTCATAAGTTTAGAAAGCTCATGTCCAACTGTCAATGTTTCAGTACTTTTGCACAACTTGCTGATCTCTAAGGGCTTGTCCCCACGGCACCGGTTTGCGGTTTTGCAAACCGTCTGAAAAACCAGCCGCAAACGAACACACCGGGCCGCTATGGAAAACCAGTGCAGCAGTCCTCACTGCACGGGTTTTCTGCCCGGTGGTTTTTCAAACCATCGGCCGCCCGAAAAACATTGTGCTTGCACATTCTTCCGTCCGGTTTTCGGACGGTTTATGCATATCGCAATGTGAAGGGGACAAACCGACCGGTGTTTGTCCTCTGCTGTGGGGATGAGCCCTAACAAGGAGCTTCATGGCAAAATTCACAACAGATCTTTGATCTCTGAATCACCCAATAAATTTAGGGAATCAATTCAGCAAGGGTTCCTGACCACACAACCGATACGGACATCATCGTCTTGTATTGGCCAGGGAGCAACTATGCTGAACAAGGCACCAGTGGTCCTTGGTGCAGTACAGTGATGAAAGTCGATTCACACTGAGCAGAAATGATGGCTGTCAATGATGCAAAAAACATCAATGAGAGCGCTATGCGTCAGTCAGGTCAAGTACTGGTCAGGTACCCCTGCCAGACACATACCGTGTTGGACCATTATGAATGGTCTGTCATAACACTTGGTTGCCTCTCACCTCCTTTAAACGTGCTTGAAGTTGTGTGGCATTCATCATCCGGTTCCTTTAGAACATTTTTACAATGAAGCGGTCATCAGTGGGTGATTGGAGCCAAAGGAAGTTCACTACTTTGCCTTTCTGGGACTCTCCCAGTTTCTCTGTATCTCTGTTGCAACCAGCTGATGCTGGGGACACTGTGATACTCTAAGCTCAATGGCCACTTCCATCTGAGAGCATCCTGCTTGAAGTCTCACAATGGTGAGGTACTGTTGATCAATTGTAAGGTGTTGTCTTGGTCTCATGATGACAAAATGTGAACAGCATGATGAGGAGGACTGTTTAAATCCCAATTCACATTGATCCCCTAAATTTATTGGGCGAATCAGGGGTCAAACACCTGTTGTGAATTTTGCCATTAAGCTCTTTGTGATGTTTGAGATCTTTGAGATCAGCAAGCTGTGCAAAAAGAACTGAGGTATCAGACTATATGGAGCTGTCTGTCATGTGATGTGTTGTATATGTATATCATATAGGGCTCTCATGTGATGTGTATATAGGTATCATATAGGGCGGCACCTCTTAGGTCCAGGTGGTCATACAGCATAACAGCCTAAGGGTGCTCTCACACAGTGTGTTTTTGATGCATTTGTTAATGTGTTTTTTCTTGCAGGTCAGCACAACAATTGATGCTGTACATTACTGCACAAAAATCGCGGTAAAATCACTTTTTGCACAGCAGCAATGTACAGTATTAATCACCGCGCCTTTCTGCACAAAAACACACATTAACAAACGCATCAAAAACGCACTGTGTGAGAGCACCCTTAGGCTGTTATGCTGTATGACCACCTGGCCATCTCACCTATATATAATCTTATTAGACCTTCCATCTAACTATGAGACCTGTCCACTGTGAAGGCAGGGGCCCCAGTGTCTTCCCTGCCCTCCCCCCCACCAACGCCATCATTTCTTAGAACAATCTGGGAAAATGAAGTCTGATTTGTTGCTCTGGGTGACCATCTCTGTCATAGATCATACTCATATACAGACGACCAAACCAAGAAATCTACAATCAGAAAATAAAAATGTTCAAGAAGAAAGGAATATGTATCAGGGTCTGGATTTGATAAATAAAATAAAATATTGGTGACATATTCCCTTTAAGCTGCAGTGTGGCTTTTATTGGTTGAAGTCTAATGGTTTAGGTGTAGGCACAGTGTGGCGGCATCTCCAGTCTATCCTGTATGCTGAATAGGTTCTCCAACATCTAGGAAAGCTGGGTGACGGCAAACCCTTCAATTAGCTTTCTTCTTGAGCCGTTACATGGTCATAGTGGGCGTGGCTTTGTAAAGGGGTGTGGCATAATATGAAAGGGGCGTGGTAAGCTAATTGGTTAATGGGGGCATATTATGGTTTAGTTCCTAGGGCAGCACGACCTATAAATACAGCCCTGGGTCTGTTCACTATTTGCCATGAGAACAGGGTCCTAGCTGTTACCAGACACCTGAGCCGCTGCTTCATCCAGCACAGGGCACTGATGCCAGCTCATTTTGCCCCCGCCAACAAAAAACGTATTGTGGTCATTAAGGAGTTGAATGTTAAAGAGGTTGTCTCATTACATCAATTCATATTACCTCAGTCCTGTTTTCTTAGTTTCACTTTGAATTCAGGGGCATGTTTACTGGCTTCTACTATGCTGCAGTAGAAGCCAGGTGTGCAGCTATAGCAACAAGTACTGGCAGCCTATAATGAGAGAGTAAACAGGTCTGTAGCTATAGCGACCTGAGATGCTGATGCAGCCCATACAAGAGGGGAAATCTCAGAATAGGTAGGAAACTGTTAATGGACATATATTGCAAAGTGAGTTGCATTTGCAAGATCTTTAACATTAAAAGCAATCCTTGTAGCGAGACAACCCGTTTAAATATGACACTAATATTATACCATACAAACAGATACTTTCCTGTGGTTGTAGTGAGATGTCTACATTGCTTAATGTCATAGCTCAGTACTGCTATGAGAGCAGTGTCTGACTGGGGTGCCTAGGGCCCACAGGTGGAGTTGACTCCAGGGGCCCACCAGTAGAGCTGTTTCTGGGCCCACCGGTGGAGTTTATTCTAGGGGTCCACCTTATAGCTACTGTAAATGACTGTGCATGCCTCCTATACTCTGCCTCTTGCTTTTCTGCCTCTTCCAAGGATATATATGCAGTTAAAAAAACAACTCCATGTCTACCATGCTCAGGGGCCCACCGGGGTTTCCCCTATTCCCTTGTGGGCCAGTCTGAGCCTGTATGAGAGGTATAGTTGAAGGTTGCAAGCCACATATTGAATGGGACGTCTGGAGTAAAAGGAAACAACAATATACAGTCCAATATAAATCAGAGCTAGATGGAAATTTTATTACTAAAGTCATGAAAGGAATGGATGGGATCTGTCAGCGGACGCGGTAATAATGACTTTTCCGACAAAACGCTAGCAAAAATATAAAATAAAGAAGAATGTTAATCCCACCCGGCCTAAGTGATATTTTCCTATCTGTTGCATCTCTAGATGTAGTGCAGGAGGCCTGCTTTCTGAGCCTGGGTTGGAGGAGCAGGTGTTTGTTATGCTCTGGGCTTGAACTAGCGGCTCAGTTATCGCCCACAGCTGTGTTAAAAGCATCTCCCTGCTGTCAGTAATGGCTCTCAGCCTGGGGTAAGGTCAGGGGTCCTTAAAGCTTCAGTCAGAGACGTCTGTTCTTTTTTTAAGAATGGTGTAAATAAATATGTTTTACACACTAAGTCCAAAGCCTCCCCCGTTGGTGCTCAGCGGCTGAACTGCAACAACATGGGATTTATATGTATTATAGTCTTTAAGCAATAAAAGCACCGAGTGGGTAAACTACCCAGTAAATACAACTTTTGCCTTGTTTACAGCGCAGTAAGTGCTGACAAAAGCCAGGGCTACATACAGGCCACAGGAGTACACTATAGTACATTTAGGCCAAATTCACATAGCATGTTCGTCCCCTGTCCAAAAATGGGCAGTACTAGTATTATTAAAGTAACCTTTTAGGGTGGTTTAATGCATCCTATCAGAAAGCAGAATATGACATGAGGAGAGAAGCTGAAGCTCTGTGATATATAGCGGCGATATATGACTAGACGAGAGAAGCTGAGCTCTGTGAGTATTAATGTGGTAATCGATGAAATGTTAAGGAGGAGAGAAGCTGCAGCTCTGTTATATATGGGGTTATTGATAGAGGAGAAGAACGCTGAGCTCTGTGAGTAATATGATTAGTATGATAAGAGAGAGGAGGAGCGGACTCGGTGATATATAGGGTATATGATAGAGGGATGAAGAAGCTGAGCTCTTGTGATATATATGGGTTATATGATCGAGGGAAGAGAAGCTGAGCTCAGTATATATAGGTTTTATGATCGAGGGAGAGAAGCCTAGCACTGGTTTGATATATAGGTCGTTATATGATCGAGGGAGAGAAGCTGAGCTCTGTTAATATACTAAAGGGTTATATGATAAGAGGGTAGAAGAAGCTGAACTCGATTGATATATAAGGTTTATATAGATAGAGGAGAGACAAGCTGAGCTCTGTGATACTATAAGGGTTATATGATAGAGGAGAGGATCTGAGAACTGTGATATATAGGATTACATGATAAGGAGAGGAACTGAAGCTCTGTGATAATATAGTATTATATGATAGAGGGAGAGGAACTGAGCTCTGTGATATATAGGGTTATATGATTAAGAGAAAGAAGCGTGAGCTCTGTTGGAAAGTACGGTTTATATGAAAGAAGGGAGAGGAACTGAGCTCCTGGGACTATATGGGTTTATGATTATAGACAGGGTGGTTGCTAGTGTCCCAAAACAATCCCTAGCCCAGGGCTCTCTGTGTTACATTTTGCTCAGCTAGGGCATGGTTCATACATCACTTTTTCAAGCCACATTGAGAACAGCGGCAAGTATTTTTCAGAGAAAAAACTACTTTTCCGGTCACTAATTTTCTGCATATTCCACATAGATCCATCCCCTCAGCAGTCACTGTACAATGAAAATCAGGCCTGACAAATTTGCATTTTCAAAATCACGCACCTACGTATGACAGTAACAGTCACCAAAAAATACATCTATACATGGAGCAAATACACCAGACAAATGATTGCTACAAAAAGAAAAAACTCCTACAAAACAAAGACCCAAAACTATTACTACTGAAGGCTCAAATAATACTGCCAAACAAGGCCAAGAGACGCCACCTACAACATGTGGAGCTATTTCACAGATTGGTCCAGCGACTGAAGACATCATATAGTTACCCGCCATACAGTGGCCAGACATAGTGGTAGTAATAACTAGTTAGTATGTAGACGCTCTGCAATAATATACAGTGATTACACTGAAGATACTTTAGTGACATCACAGGAGCCCGTCTACTGAAGATGTATGTGTCCCTTCTCTACTTCTTCTCCATTTGTTCACAGACCCATGCGACGTCATCACATGTAGAATGTACAAAACAACACATCTTAGACATTCTCACTGTATCAGCACTGGTCAACCAATTCTATCACTAAACAAACTCCCCATCAATACAGCACCTCATATGAGTAATAATTACCACGCTCCCTTTCGTGTCCCAAATGCTATGGGGCACCCACTTGTGCAGACGAGTTCATAGAGCTCTCTTGTATTTAGTAAACAAATATAGAAGTAGTGGAAATTTCCCTAAGACAGTATGTAGGTACATCCCCAAAAAATACCCAAGACTAGGTAAGGCTTTCCCTCAGGTAGGATAAACATATAGGTCCCGACCAATAAGGAGTAGGTATCATTGTTCCCCTAATATGTAGATAGGTAGTTTTATAATAGGCCTCAGAAAATAAATATAAGTAGAAATTTAGATCCCTATAATGCAGTTATATAGGCCCCTTGTAAGGTAAGCTTTATAGGACCCCTGTGTATGTAAATATTGCCCCTTGTAGCCAGATGTGTAGCCCACATGTAGCCGGGCCATTTGCCCAACTGTAGTCAAGTAGTTGACCCTTCGATCAGCCCAGTTATTATCCCCCTTTAGCCAGTAATATCCCCCCCTATAGAGCCATGTAATATTCTCCTTAGCCAGGTGACTATGACCCCCTAGCCAGATGATATGCCCCCTTAGCAGTGATATCCCCCTTAGCCATGTGATATGCCCCCTTATAGCCAGGTGATGATTGGCCCCTTGGATCCTGGGTCCATCCTGTCCATCTCCCGCCTCGACTACAGCAACATCCTTCTCTGTGGCCTCCCGTACTAGCACTCTTAGCTCCCCTTCACACCATTCCAACTCTGTCTGCCCGTCCTTAACCACCTCTCATCCTCGCTACTCCCCTGCCCTCTCCCCGAGCTGCCGATTATCCGTCACTCTGCTTCCCATTGCCCATCGAATTCATCTTCAAGCTACTAACCATGACCACAAGGCTCTCCATAACCTCTCTCCAACCATACAGTCTCTGCCCTAATTTACAAAATATCTTCCCCTCACGCAATCTCCGCTACCTCACAGACCTTCGGTCCTCTGCTCCTCCCTTAGCAGCTCCTCCCACACACCGCCCTCCAAGACTAGTGCTTCCCGTGCATTCCTCCGTAATACTCTGTCAAAAACCTCAAAAACAAACAAACTGCCGCCAAACACATCAGACTCTCCGCTTACTTTCACCAGCTCAAAACAACCTGAAAACCCATTTTTCAGGCTTGCCTAATAAACCGTATCAAGTAAACCCTACCCTGCTGTCCACTGAGCCAAACAACCCCTACACACAAAAACATTACGTGCCCTACCTTCTTATTCATTTCCCCCTCTTGAGTATATTGTAAAGCCCTTGCGGGGTAGGGTCCTCTCATTCTCCCATTGTCGTGCCAATTGTCATTCACTCACTTATCATTGTATCTCGTTTGACTTATGTTATGTATGTAACCCCCTCGAATGTACAGCGCCCTGGAATCAATGGCGCTTTAAAATAAATAATAATAATAATCCAGTAATATTCCCCTTAGTCAGTTATATGCCCCCATAGGCGGGTGAGATGCCCCTTTAGCCAGGTAATATGCCCTCTTAGCCAGGTGATATGCCCCTTTAGCCAGTGATTAACGACCCCTAGGCCAGTAAAATGCCCTTAACCAGTTATATATGCCTCCCTTTTAGCCAGGGGGGGGGTGCAGGTGCATATGCCCTTTTTAGCCAGTAAATTAAGCCTCTTTTGCCAGTAATATAGCCCCATGAGCCAGAAATATGCCCCTTTGCCCGGTAATATGCCCCCAGAGCCAGGTGAGATGCCCCCTTTACCTAATGAAAATAAAATAAGAAACCAAAAAAACTACTCAGCTCAGCACGGTCCGGGCGTTCAGGTCCTGTAGCTTGAGAACGGTGTAAGCGGTATGACGTGATAACGCTGCTCTACGAGCCGTCACACAGGGCCCGGGACCAATCCTCAGAAGCCCCAGGATCTGCCCGCTACCCGACTTAGGAGATCCCATCGTCGCAAGGGGTGTGAGGAAAGCGATGCGTCACACCCCCTGAGGAGCTGCTGTGAATGTACAGCAGCGTCACACCCCCTGAGACGCTGCTGTGTATGTACAGCACTTACCAAGCGCTTAACATACAGAGGAGAAGACAGGACGGGAACGATCTGTCCTGACTGCTCCTTGACTCTGACTGAGCAGCCGTTGTAAAACGGACGTGCAGTCAGAGAGATCGGCAGGCGGTGCCCTCACCTAGGAGCTGCCCTGGCGCTCCAGGCCCACGGCTGCGGCCTGGAGCCCACCACAATTCGGGGCACAGGCAGATTTATTCGGGGCTTGGGCCCCGAATATTACTGCCTAGCGACGCACCTGATGATAGAGGAGGGAAGCTGAGCCCTGTGATATAGGGGGTTATATGATAGGAGGAAGAAACTGAAACTCTGTGATAAAAAGGGTTATATGATAGAGGAGAGAAGCTGAGCTCTGTTATATATAGGGTTTATATAGAGGAGAAAAGCTGACCTCTAAATGATATATAGGGTTATATATAGAGGTAGAGGAAGCTGAAGCTCTGTGATATAAGGATTTATATGATAGAGGAGATGGAGCTGAGTCTCATGTGATATAATCTGTTTATAATGGTAGAGAAGAGAATTGAGCTCTGTGATATATAGGGTTAATGATAGAGTGAGAGAAGCTGACTCTGTGATATATAGGGATATATGAATAGAGGAGAGGACTGAGCTCTTGTGATAATATAGGGATATATTATAGCGGAGAGAAGCTGAGTCTGTGATAATAGGGATAATGATAGAGGAGAAGCGGAGCTCTGTGATATATATGGTTATAATGATAGGATGAGAGGAGCTGAGCTCTCTGTGATATATTAGGGTTATTAATGATGGGGGAGAGAAGCTGAGCTTCTGTGATATAAAAGGGTTATATGTTAGAGAAGAGAGTAGCTAAGCTCTGGATCTATAGGTTACATATAAGAGGAAGAGAAGCTGAGCTCTGTTATCTAATATGGTTACATGATTATAACAGGATTTCTGAATAAAAAGCAAAGAGAAAGTTAAAACAGAAAGTGAAGTTGCTTCTTACCCTGCTCACATACAGTGATTGACATTTTTCTCTGTACACACACTGATACAAGGAAAGCTGTCAATCACTGTATGTGGGCTAGGTAAGCAGGACTTACTGTCACTTAGGGAATCTTGTCAGTATTTTCTCAGCTTTTTACTCAGAAATCCTGTTATAATCATGTAACCCTATAGATCACAGAGCTTAGCTTCCCTGCCCCTATCACATCCTGCTCTCAGGTAGGGTACCAAAAACCACCTGGTTCGCTTTCTATCCCGCTCTTAGGACGACATGTATGAAAACTAGCGCTGACAGGCCAGTTCTGAATAGCTTTAGAACTTAGAAATACCGGTTTATCCGACCGGTCTTTGTATTGTTTTAGTGCAGCCCCAATCCCCGGGGAAAAACGGTTTTTTCTCTGGATTATGGGAGAAAACCCCCTCCCTTCACATGACTGTTTTTTCTGCCGTCCAAAAACCCGGTCGGAAAAGGAAAACTGTTCTATTTTTTTTTTGGGGGAGGGCGGTCAAAAAACTGCCAGGCGGAAAACCCGTGCAGGGGTGAAAAGGGGGCCATACTTTTTTTTTACAACAAAAAATCCAGTTCAGATCTCATCATGTCAGAAGGTCTGCATTCACCAACAACAGTGATTCAAAAATAAGTGCTGATAAACGCAACAAGCAGAGGCGTAACTTATAGCTCCTGAGCCCTAATTCCAAAATTGATATGTGGCCCCCAAAGCTGCCATGTGTCATTTACAATACTTGTGTCTCCTTATGTGGGGGAAAAGCTTTTGGGCCCCCTCAGGGTATGTTCACACGGCTTATTTTGGGGCACATTTCGCCACGTATTTCACCGGGGTGCGCTCTAAACGCGAAAAACGCCCCAATATTATGGTAATCCACAGTTCTATAAGAACTATGAATTACGCCCCCCTCTCCCCGCTCGTACAATATGATCGTATTGTACACGCGGGGAGATAAATGACATGACATGAGAAATGCATGTCTATGGGGGGCTGCCGGCCTACCCGCGCCGCGGAAGTGCGCGCCGTCACGCACCCGCAAAAAACCTCCGGAATTGGGGGGGCATACAGAAAGCCCCGCAATTAAGAATGTGAAAAAACCCTTCAGCGCGGGGCCCAGTAGCAACAGCTACCCCCACCCCCAAAAAGCTACGCCTCGGCAAAAAAAAAGGGCTTTTTGACTGGATAAAAATACGTTTTTTAATAATGTCACATATAACTTGTCTGACTGATGGAACAAATTTACAAAAGTCACAACATAAAGCTTTTTCCCTAACTCAGAAAGTAAACATTTTTTTCCCCTCGCCAGAAATTAAAAGGTGAAAAATTTTTATAAAAGGGTTTTTTTACTTAACAGAGGCGTCTGGACGTGGGAGGATCTGCTCCAAAAAATAAAAAATTCTATTCTTTTATTGAAATCTGTGGTATGGAAAATCCACGCTGTAGTGCATTGTGCGAACTACAGCACGGACTGGTCAATCACGTGAAAGGCCATCAGAAGGCACAAGGATTTTAATGAGGAATCCAATGTGGAATCAATCATGTGAACATACCCTGAGGGTGCTTTCACGTGGAGCGTTTTTGGTGCTTTTTTGATGCTTTTTTATGTGCAGAGATGTAGAGCATTATTTGCTGTGCCTTTCTGCACAAAACACTACGTGAAAATCCCTAAAGAAGCATTTATGCTATCTATCATAAATGAAATTTCTGCACAAAAAACACATAAAAAAAAGCGAAAAAAATGCTTTAAACCGTTTCAAAAAAAATGCTTTCTAGAAAGAGGACTAATTGGAGCGAACTTAAAAGTGCACCAAAACTGCGCTGTGTGAAAGCACCCTTTATCTAAACTGTCTGGAAAGTGAGTAATCAATTAGTGTGTATGTGAAATCCCAAACTTCAAACACAGTAATTGATTACTTACTTGAAACACATTTCTAAACAATTTAGACAACTGAAAGAAGCTTGTCAGTAATAAAGGCAGTTTAATTGAAGTGCACTTAAAACAGCACCCCAAAAGGGTGTATTTATGGGTAATTTGTTTTGTTGCAGTTTTCTGTGCCGCGATTTTTGCAATTGGGGCAAAGTCACAACATTTTTGTAAAAACAGTTGAAATTTTACTGTTGATACGAAAATACCAGACAGAAATTGACTTGCAAATACAGCCTTAAAGAGAACCTGTCACATAGGTTATGCCCCCCCCTTGCTGAGGACAGCACTAGCTAGTGTCAGACCTGCTGTTCCCATCACTGTGCCCCTAAATTTCGTAAATGCTGTGTTTTCAAGCATTTAATGCTAAAATCCTTTTTCACCAGAAAAGATTCATAAAAGAGTCATGAAAAGAGTCATTTTTTTAAAACCCCCCCCACCTGAGGCTAGCCCACCCCCCAAAACTGAAAAACCCTATTATTTTAAATTTTGGTTAGAAACACATAAATACGTCAGTGGGGGGGGCTACCTTTGGTGGGTGGGGAAAAACCTGCTCATAAAAGTTAAAGGGGGAAAATGCTTAAAACTGCAGCATCTTACAGAAAAGGGACACAGCGGGAAACAGCATGTCTGACACGGGCTTGTGCTGCCTCGAAGGGGGGCACATTTATGTGACAGGTTCCCTTTAAGAACACAGGAATGGTGCAGCCATGATGTGAACAAGGACCACCCCAATATTCCACAGCAGGGTTTTTTAGTTAGCTCAGACATTTTAATTAGATAACCACTTACAGACATTTGACGCCCTGAAACCACCAAATCCCAGTAAGAAAGAAAGTAAAAGCAGGTCACTGCTGAGTCACTCCACACATGGCGGTAACACTAATTTTTTACAGCCAAACCTGCAAAGCTCCGATCCCGCACTTTTAACTCTTCCGATGTTGAGCTAATTGTGGCTGCATCATCTAAATACATGAAGAATGCTGCGCACTGTTTCTCAGCCTTCTCCTAGCGAGAAGGTGGGGTGGCTTTTTTGTCTGGCAGCCGGGACCTTTTTGACTTTACCCAGCAGCGCTGACCCCCTTTCACCAAACAAACATCCCCTCCCCCCCCCCCCCTTTTCAATACCCCCCCTTCCTTCTGGACCCCTCGCAAAAAACACATTTAATCCCGGGTTTGGGATTAATATGGCCCACAGCAGCCATTTTTTTAACAAAGTACAAAACAAAAATAAAGTGCCATAACAAAATTATCCCATAAATTACACATAAACTCCCAATATATGTATATATATAATAGTATTAGTACCGCCAAAACAACCCCCCTATCCAATATAATAATACCCACCGGCCCTTTTTTAGGTACACCTGTCCAACTGCTCGTTAACACTTAATTTCTAATCAGAACACAGGGGGCCCAACTCAGTGCATTTAGGGATGTAGGGATGGTCAAGACAATCCCTGCAGTTTAAACCCAGCTCAATGGGGGAAGAAAGGTATTTTAATGCCTTTGAAGGGGATGGTTGTTGCGCCAGAAGGGTGGTCTGAGATTTCAAAACGCGACTCCTGGGATTTTCAGCACAAACCATCCTAGGGGGTTTTCAAGAATGGTCCAAAAAGAAAAAAAAATATGAGGGGCCCGTCCGTGGCGGAAATTTCCCTTTTTTATGCCGAGGCAAAAGGGGAATGGGCAGACTGGTTCGATGATAGAAAAAGGAACATGCCAATAGCCACCCGTTACAACCAAGGTAGGCAGAAGACACTCGAACGCACAGTACGGGGAACTTTTAGGGAGATTTGGGCACAGCAGGAAGACCACACCCGGGGCCACTCCTTTACTAAAACAGGAAATGGGCTCCCAATTTTGGCCCAAACCATCGAAATTGGACAGAAAAAGATTGGAAAAACGTTGCCTGGTCTGAGATCTCGATTTCTGCTGCGACTTCGGATGGTGGGTCGAATTTGGCGTCAACAAAAAAGAAAGCAGGATCCATCCCCTTGTATCAACGGTTTTAGCTGGTGGTGGTGGTTCTTTTTGGGGGGGAATATTTTTTTTGCACCTTTGGCCCCGTACCAATTGACATGTTGCAACACCTTGTGGAATCTATGCCACGAAAAATTGAGGCAGTTCTGAAGGCAAAAAAGGGGGCCCCAAACCCTTACTAGCATGGTGACCAATAAGTGGCCGTAAGTTTAATAATAAATAGAAAATAAAATACATATAACCTTCCCCTAAAATGAAAAAATTAACTCCCAAACCACCAAAACCCAAAGGGGCAGAGGGCCTTGGAACCAACCAACGACCTGGCGCCCAAAATCCCAAAGGGGAGCCAAACCCCCTGTCCCCGGGGTTTCCCATGCCGGGGCCCCCTGCCGGACCTGGGCCCTTTGTCCGTGCCCTGCCATGTCTCTGCGGGGGCCCCGTGCAGGGGTCCCAGCCCCTGTTTTTCTGCTATTACTTCCCTTTTCCGTCCTTTTGGGTTGTTTCCCTGGTCCTGTTTTGGCTCTGCACCTTCTAGGGGGCGCGCGGCCCCGGCAGCTTCCTGCCTTTTTTTTTCGGGGGCCCTTTCCCGTGCAACTTCCTCTTCACCTCTGACCTCTAGCTATAAAGGAATTGCTGCCTCTACCTGGGTCAGTTCTTTTCATTCTACAGTCCTTGCTGTCTTCCATCTGAGCTCCTCCAGAAACTCGGGTCTGCTGGGGAGATTTTAAACCCCGGTTTTTGGGGCCCATTCCTTTTTCCCATCAAGCCCTGGCCATCTGCCCTTTTTTTTTTCCTCCGTTGTCCTCTGTTTTTTCCGGGTCCGTATGTGCTCTCCTGTTCCCGATGAAACCTGCCGGTTTCCTGGCCCTGTACCTCCTGTTTTCCCGTCCTTTTCCTCCCGTTTCCGGGGTTTTCCTGTGACGTTGACCCCTCCGTTCCGGCTGTGTTCCTGATTGCTTCTACCTGCCCTGCTTATGTTTCCCCCACGTTCCTTTTGTTCCTGCCCTCACCTGGGTTTGTCACCGCAGGAAGCCACGCAAGGGCCAGTGACCGGGGGGTCCCGCACCCAAATCCATCCCGCTTTGCGGCGGGCTCTGGTGAAGACCGGGGGCCCCTTAGACTCCCACTCCCTGGCTTTGGCCCCTCCGGGCTACCACCTCGCCTGCGGTGATCAAAAGAGGATCCACACCCGATGTCGGGGGGTCGGCCCTGGGCATACGTCTGTCAGCGCCGCTCCGTTACAGTATGAACTGCCCATGGATTCCGCCGGGGGGACCCCCGCCTACGTTTTTTTGGTCGTTACCTGCTGTAAAGTCTGTTTTCCTGTTTTGGTTCCGCTGGCTCATGGTTTCGCCCAAATGTTGTCTTTTTCCGGGCGGGCTCATGGTTGGGCCCAGATTCCCGGGTCTGTTCCGCGGCTCAGGTTTTCGCCCAAGTGCTGCCCGTTCCGCTGGCCCCGGGTCCACCCCAAGAGCTTATTTTGGCCCAGCTCAGGCCCCAGCCCAGAGTTTTACGTTGGCCCAGCTCGGGTCCCCCAAAGAGTTTAACGTTTTGGCCCAGCTCATGGTCCAGAAAAAACTTACTTTTGGCCCAGCTAAATGGTCCAGCCCAAGCGTCCGTCTTTTTGTGGTGGCTTACGGTCTCCCCCCTGACCCTTTCGTTTCCCCCCTTTGGCTTAGGGCCCCTCCCCTGAGCCTTCTGAGTCCCCGGGGCCCTTACGGTCCCCGCCCTGACCCTTTCCCTAGTCCCCCGTGGTTTTAAGGTTTCCCCGCCCGGAGCCTTCGAGTCCCCGGGGCTTACCGGTCCCCGCCCTAAACCTTTCTGAGTCCCCGTGGTTTAAACGGTCTCCCCCCTGAGCCTTCTGGGGTCCCCGGGGTTTTAAGGGTTCCCCGGCCCCTGAGCCTTCGATTCCCCGGGGCTTACGGCCCTCGCCCTGACCTTCTGAGTCCCCGGGGTTTTAAAGGGTTCCGCCCTAGCCTTCTGATCCCCGGTTTAAACGGTCTCCCCCCTGACCTTCTGAGCCCCCCGGGGGTTTAAAGGGTTCTCGCCCTGAGCCTTCTGAGTCCCCGTGGCTTAGGGTTTCTCGCCCTGGGCCTTTTTACCCCCCGGGGGCTTACGGTCCCCCGCCCTGACCTTTTCTGAGCCCCCCCGTGGCTTTTTTGCCCCCCCCGGGGGTTTCCCCCCTCCCCATTTTCCTAGTGCCCCCCCCCCAGAACTCCCCTGCCCCTCCGTTTCTGGGTTTTTTTCACAATACTGGCTATTATACACACTGTATATTGGTTTTTGGGGGGGTTCCCCCCCCCCCCCGGTTAAGTTGGGGGCCCCTGGCCAAATTTTGGAATGCCTTTCTGTGTTTTTGGAGGGGGAGGAGGGGGCTTTGAGGGGGGGGAAACTGTCACGGTTTTAAAATCCCCCCGGTCCCCCCTTTGGACCGTCGGCCTGCCTTGGCCTCCCATGTCTCTGCTTGGGGCCCCTGTGCAGGGGCCCAGCAGCCTGTGTTTTCTATGTACTTACCTGTCCTGCCCCGTCTTTTTTGTTTCCCGGGTCCTTTTCTGTTCTCGGGCCCCTTTCTAGTGGGGCCCGGGCCCAGCTTCCTGCCTTTTATTCGTGTCCTGCCCTTTCAACTTCCTTTTCACCTCTGACCCTAGCATAAGGGGAAGTTGCTGCCCTACCCCTTGGGTCAGTTCTTTGCAGTCTACATCTCGCTGTTTTCCATCTTAAAGCCCTGCCAGCATCTCGGCCCTGCGTTTGGAATTTTAAACCCCTAAATTTTGCGGGGCCTTTTTGCTGCTTCCCATGAGCTCCGGGCCAAACGTCTGTTTGTCTCCTTTTGTCTGCTGTGTTCCTGCCCTGTAGTCCCTCCTTTTTCCCGATTATCCTGCCGGGGTTTTCCTGGTCTGCCCCTCCGTGTTCCCGCCAGTTCCTCCGTATCCTGGGTGAAAATGTTACTTTTATCCCCCTGAAACCTGCTGTTTCCTGAGTGCTTTTCTACCTGCCCTGTTTATTTTCTCCTACGTTCCCCTGTGTTCCCTTTCCTGCACCTCCTTTTCACCGGCAGGTAGCCCCGCAGGGTATGACCGGGGGTCCCGCGGGCCCAAAATCCACCCCCCCGCTTTGCGGCGGGCTCTGGTGAAGACCGGGGGCCCCTTAGACTCCACTCCCGGGCTTGGTCCCCAGCAACCACCTCCCCTGCGGTGATCAAAGGGGATCCACCCCCTGTTCCCGGCGGTGGGCGCCTCGGCATACGTCTTCAGGGGCCGCCCCCGTTACATTTAGAAAGGGACCATGGTTCCGCCGGGGGACCTCGCCTACGTTTTTTTGGTCGTTCCCTCTGTCATTTTCCTGCCCTCTGCTTTCCGCGGGGCCAGGGTTTTTCCCCAGGGTGTCTGCCTTTTTTCCGCTGGCCATGGTTCGCCCGATGTCTGACTGTTCCCCTGGCTCAGGGTTCGCCCAGAGTGCGGGTTTTTTTTCCCCGCGGGCTCAGGGCCCCAGCCCAAGTTTACGTTTGGCCCAGCTCATGGCCCAGCCCGAGCTTCCCTTTTTGGCCCAGCTAAAGGGTCCGGGGCCCAGAGTTTAAACTTTTGGGCCCACTCAGGGTCCACCCAGAGCTTACGTTTGGCCCAGCTCCATTTTTCCAGCCCAACGTCCGTCTGTTGTGTTGCTTACGGTCTGGGCCCTGCCCTTTCCCGGTTTTCCCCGTGGCTTCGGCCCTCCCCCCTGACCTTTCCCTGTTTCCCCCGGGCTTAAAGGGTCTCCGCCCTGAGCCTTCTGAGCCCCCCCCGTGGCTTAGGGTTCTCGCCCTGACCTTCTGATCCCCTTTGGCTTAGGGTCCCTCCCCCCCCTGAGCCTTCGAGCCCCCCGGGCTTAGGGCCCCTCGCCCTAGCCTTCTAACCCCCCGTGTTTAAAATGGTCTCCCCCAAAAACCTTTCTGATTCCCCGGGGTTTTACGGTCTCGCCCGACCTTCTGAGTCCCCTTTGGCTTACGGCCCCTCGCCCTGACCTTCTGAGTCCCCGTGGCCTTACGGTCCCCCGCCCTGACCTTTCCCAATCCCCCTTGGTTTAAACGGTCTCCCCCTTGGACCCTTTCGGGTCCCCTGGCTTACGGTCCCCCCCCCTTTGGGGCCTTCTGAGCCCCCCGGGGCTTTACGGTTTTCCCCCTGACCCTTTCCCTGAGCCCCCCCGTGGCTTACGGAACTCCCCCCTGACCTTTGAGCCCCCGGGCCCTTAACGGCCCTTCCCCCCTACCCTTTCTGAGTCCCCGTGGCTTACGGTCTCGCCCTAGCCTTCTGGGGCCCCTTGGCTTTTTTGCCCCCCGGGGTTCCCCCCCTTTTTTGGGCCCAAAGGCCCCGCTTGTTCCCCAGGGCACCTCCGTTTTTTGGTTTTTCCCTTTATACGGCTAATTAACAGCCGTACTTGTTTTGGGGTCCCCCCCCGTAAAGTTGCGGGCCCCGGGCCCTTGTGGAAGGGCCAAATTCTGTGTTTTGGAGGGGGGAGGGGGGGGCTTTTGGGAGGGGGGGGGTACTGTCACGGTTAAAGGCCGCGGCCCCTCCCTTTGGGACCGTCGGCCTGCCGTCCCCTTGCCATGCCTCTGCCTGGGGCTCCCGTAAAGGGGTCCCAGCAGCCTGTGTTTTTGCAATGTACTTCCCGTCCTTCCATCTTGTTGCTTCCTGGTCCGCCCTGTCCCTTTTTTGCCCCTTCCCAAGGGGGCCGCGCGGCAGTTCCCTTTCCTTTTTTTTTTCTGCCCCTGCTCCGTGAAACCCTTCCTTTTTCACCCTGACCTCTAGCTATAAGAGGAAGTTGTTTTGGCCCTCTACTCTGGGTCATTTTCTTTGGCAGTCTACAGTCTTTTGCTGCCCTTCCATTGAGTTTCCGCCACATCTAAGGTCTGCTGTTGGAGACTTTAACCCCTGATTGCTGGTCCATTCTGCTTCCCATTGAGCCCTGGCCATCAACTGTTTTTCCCCCCGTTGTCTGCTGTTTTCCTTTTCCCTGTAGGGCTCTCCTTTTTCCCGAGGGATCCTCCCCGTGTTCCTGGTCGGGTCCCCTCCGGGGGTTCCCGCCCTTTTTCCCGGCCGTATCCTTGGTGTCCATTGTACGTTGATCCCTCCTGTATCCTGTTTGTTTCCTGATCTTTTCCTCCCCTTTTCTTAGGGTTCTCCTACTTTCCTTTTTTTTCCTTTTTCCGCCCCTCGGTGAAAACCGGGCCCGGGTAGCCACGCCGGGGGGTATCCCGGGGGCCCCCGCACCAAATCCACCCGTTTTGGGCGGCGGGCTCTGGTGAAGACCGGGGGCCCCCTTTAAACCCCCCAACTCCCTGGCGTGGCCCTTTCCACTACCACCCCGCCTGCGTGTTTCACGGGATCCACACCCAAAATGTCCCGGTGGGCCCCCTGGGAAATACGTTTTGCACGCCGCTCCGTTACAACACCCACCTTTTCCCCCCACCTTATTTTCCCCCTTTGGGTTTGGGGGGTCCTAAACCCATCCCAAAGGGCCCACCTTTTTTGCTTTTCAGGATTCCAGCCGCAAGGGGCCCACCACCTTTTCCCCCTTTTCGCCGGGTCGATTCATCTTTCACCAACCCCAAGGGGGAAAACAAAACCCCGAAAGACTCCCTCACGAATCTCCTCCCCCAAATTTCCCAAAGGGCCCCCCCCGCCGCCCCCCAACAGAAAAGGGCCTAAACCCTCAGGGCACGGGGCCCCCCCACCAGGCCCGGGCTCTCTAAAAGCCTTTTTGAAGGCCCCCCCCAAAAGGGTCCCCAAACCAACAGCAGTCAGATGTACGGCCATCCGAACCACCACAAATTGTCACGCCAGCCAGACTCCCACTTCCAGATGCCTGACACCACGGTGTCACCCCCCCATTCCTGGCCACCAAATTACCAACCGACCTATTCACCTTAACCCACCGCTTTATTCAACCTTTCCACCGAGCGGAAGCCCCCATCCAGTGGTCCGTCAAAACAATGTCGGACCAGACAAAAAACCATACCCGGAAATGACCTCCATAAACGAAATAAATCGATTTAATGCTACGAGTTCTAATACCTAAATGTCAGGATCCCAAATCATACCCCCCACCCCCCCCCCACCTGCAATACCAAAATGTTGGAGGCCTAACCATGGCTACTCCTAACCACCCGCATCCCGCGCCGTCCAAGCGCAGCACACCACCGCGACCCTCCGTGGAAAGCCCAATTGGAGGCGGCCGTCCTGGGCCGCATGTCCTCTCGCCAGCACCCCAATGAACTAAGAATGTGTCCCAGGATCCTACCAGGAACGGAGGACGAACTGAAGAGCAAAGAAAAACAAAACTGGTAACAGCAACCGCGGCAGCCTCCCTCGTAAATCCCCCATTAAGCCAACATGTGCGGCCGATGTACACGTGCCGAAACTATCTGACTCCCATCCTCCCGATCCTACGCAACCACATACCTGCACTGAGGCCCCACCCCGCCCTCAGTAGCTAGCCCCAATCCGGAACGAAATGCGGCGCAAAAGAGCGGCAGAGGGGGAGTCCAGACCTAACCGCCACAAACACTGCCTAAGATACCGACGTTAAACCTGGAAACGGAAGATATGTTGCCACCCCGCGTGACACAGGAGCGGCCGTTTTCAGCCCTCCGCGAAAACCAAAATTCCCGCCAACTACCGCACCGGACACATTGCAGACACCCTGACCTCCCGCAGGGTCATCCGCCTCCCCCCCCTGCCGACTTGACCGTCTTTGAACGCCACATCCAGAACGTGGATCGCCCTCCCGATGTACCAAATACATCTTCTCGTTGAAGGCCCCCCTCCCCCTTAAGCCGACATAGAGACACCAACTCATGCCCCTCCCCAACCGCCCCGAAGAACGCCAAAGTAAAAGCAACCAGAACAACGCCGCCTCGTAGTTCGAGCTGGCAACCTCGTCCAACACCCTGCCGAGACGTTCCAGCAGAGCAAACAAACACCACCAGGACCCGAGAGTCCCCTTGCCCCTTGTCCTCGCCTATAACCCCGAAAAGCCCGGATTACCACGAAAATCCTTGTCAAGTCACGCAATTGTCCCGCCGCATCCTGAACCCAAACACAAGCTCCGAGATGAATCTGGAAACTCTAGACAATGACCACCCAGACCCGGCCCGCCCTACCAACACAGCAGAGCACAGATGTGGTCCTCCTCTGACACCAACATCACTCAAGACCCTTTATCCACTCTGACCACTGCGCCAACTGCCTCATAACTCAGCCCCGCAGGTCCCACAGTGACAGAACGAACGTCCCCGAAATCAGCTGGTCTGCGTCCCGAAGGCCACGGTCCATAGATACTGGGCATATCCTCCCCGTGCCTCTGCCGCTGACGAGAGCCAAAGTCCGAATCGTTCGCCACTGTAACCGAGAAAGAGAGTCAAGCACCGATTTCCTGGACCCCTGGGACATGTTTCTGCCCCTAACCCACGAATTGAGCTCAGATCACCTCAAAACCAACAATCGCAAAAGACACACTACTAATACACACCTGCAAGGCGGACGAATGCCGTCAGATTGTTGAGTTATTGCCAAAACTACCCCCAGGTTTGTCACAGAAAAATCGAAACCTACCGATCCGAAAAGTATCGCCCCACACAACCCCCACCCCCCCCCCCCCCACTCCCCCCCCCCCAATGCCACCGTATGATGAGAACGCCAAATATCCTAATAACAACCGGAAGCGAACCGCCATGGCCTCCGGGCCGCCGCCGGTGCCGCACATAACCACGCACCCCACAAATGCCCCAATAGCCTTGAGCTGGCCTATGCTGCCGATCCGTGAAGATATCGATTGTCCTGATTAGAAGACAATTCCCTCATGCAAAGATAAATGACCGCCCATTATCTGTCTCCAAAAAACTGGCCCCTACTGTCCAATCCACTAGTGCTTCCACAAGTCAGGCGCAACGAAAATGGTGTGGTTTTTTTATTCCTGGACTCACACCATCCCACCTACCGACAAAACAGCCCACACCCCCCATGGCATAATTCTGCACGCGAAATTGAGCTTCCCCAACACGACTGCAGCTCTCCTAAGGGGAATATTGTTTCGCAATATCCAACAACCACCCGGCCAACTCTCTTCGCCATAAGGATTCCAACTTATCCTCCGTAACCTGCACACCCATCTTTTCAGAATCAATGCTAGATTCCTAAAAAAATTCAAACACTGCGAACACACGTCCTTGGACCCCGTCTTATCAGGTGCTAACGGGACACCAAACCGATCGTCACCCACTCAATGACACAAGCAAGGACCCGCATAAGGTGACCCAGCAGACCCCACACCTAAGAAATCATCCAAATAATGAATGATTTAACTCAATCCCCCGACAACGTCCCGAACCACCCATTCCAAAAAATGTGCTAAAAGCCTCGAAAATAGGCACACGATAGCGAGCAGCCCATCGCAAGCAACGATCGACAAAAAACTACCGCGTCCCAAAAACACCTAACAGTTCAACACTACTGCATGAAACCGTAAAAGTCGAAAAGAAGTGACCGACTCGTATATCCGCCTTTCGCCCTTACGCACCACGCCCTATGACCGGCCACGCAGTTGACAACCGGCATCATCGAAAGAGATAACCACGGATCAAAGCTCCGGTGCTATAACCATCATTCACCGAATTGTCCCTTCGGAAAGGACAATGGAGAATGAGCCGGAATTTTCCTGTCTCTATTCAACACCACCCCCAGGGGAGACACCACCAGCTCAGGAAAAGGCAGAGCTTCAAATGGACCCGCCATTCGCCCTAACGCTACCTCCTTCGCCAACTTTTCCGCCACCACAGACGGATGCTCGTGGGCCGACCGCAGATTCTTAGTAGAAAAAGGTACCGCGTGTGTCGGCGGCGGAATTACGAACCCCTGCCCGAACCCAGCTGGACCAAGTTCCCTTGTATCCCTATCCGGAAAGCGGGCAGAAAAGTTCTATCACGCCCAGCTCTACCAGGCGTCGCCCACTTGCCCACCTCCACTCCCCTTTGCCCCCGCCCCTTTTTAAGAACACACACCGGGTAACTGGGTGGACAGGGGGGTGCGCACAGAAGAGCACAACATGTATTGAATCCGGCAGCCGGTACCCAAATTTACACTCCCCCCCTTAACAGCCAGCGAAACCCCCACTTTTGAACCCCTGGGCTGAGCACCTGCTCCGCTACTACCCCACCCCCGCTCCCTCCTTGCCGGATGACCCGGCCCGCCCCGAGAAAGGGCTTGCCCGCACTTCGCGGGGCATAACTTTCAGCCAGAGACCAATATCCTTATGTCCCACCTGATGGAAGGACGAACCGCCTTTCGCTGACGAAACGGTTCGTCAAACCGCATCCACGCCCTGTCCCCCATCGCCCGATGCCCTCCCAATCCATCCATATAGCAAAATAGGCCCAACAATTCTCGGGTAGCTTTATTCACGCGATACACTCGCAATGATCGCAAACAGCCTGGTAACCAAAATTGGCAAAAGTCTGCGGAATGAGTCGACCACCCGGAACGCTTCTCCTCCTCCTCTTCTTAACTCTCATCTTTTTTGCCCTTATCTAAAATTAAACTTCTCCAAGGGCAGCAGCGTGAGAAGATCTCCAACATATTCGTCCTTCCAGATCTTTTTCCCTTCACCTCTTGCTTCAGATGAGCCCCAATTGGGCCTTCAAAAGCAAACATCCTTCCCCTTTTTTTGCCCTGTCATCCAAACTACGCTCTCCTGCGTAACCTTCTCTGTCTGCACCGACACCGTCACCCCCCGCCCGTTGCCGCAGGCAACCCTGGGTCGCTGTACCTCCCCCCATCCTTGAACCAACTACGGGCGGGGCACCTGCGTCACAGCAGGTTCACCACCAAGAATCACCGGGGACCCCACTGACCCCCCCCTCTCGCGAACCTCAAATCTGCCAAAAAATACGCGCAAAGCCGCCGCTACCCCCCTGCCTCCCCCGGCGAGCCTCCCCCCACTCACAACTCACGTCGCCCTGGTCTAAGCGCGCGGCAACCCACTACCATTTAAACCCCCATGCGACCGAAAAATAGGTGGAAACGTACATGACATAGACCATATATACTCCCAGGCTGCGTGAGGCTGTGGGACCCACCAGCCGCTACACCGGAATCCTGAATGGCCGTTCAAGAAACGCACCGTCGTCACTCGCTCCCGACGACCGGGTCAAGGCCCTCAGTGCCCAATAAGGTGGCCTGACCGGCGCAGGTCGCGAGATGGGGCAGGCACCTGCCATGCCGGACCGGAGAAACCGAAGTCTTCTTGAACTGGCTCCGAGGCCGACCGACTGTCGCCCGTCAGTTCTCCTACCGGGCGCGCTTCGATCGGAGGGAGATCCCCAACTGTCGTCCTCCGTCACGCCGCCTGTGCCCCCCGACCGGCACATCGCCAGGCGAGCCACCGTTACCGCCGAACGAATGACGAACTAAGGAGCAACGGCCGATCGAGCCCCCCAGGACTGAGGCCCAGACCCACCGCTCTCCAAGGCCCGCCGGCCTACTTGGATGCCTTCCAGGCCGATGCAGTACCCCCGGCCCCTGATTGGATGCTTGCCCACCTGACCTAAGGGTCGCCCAGAGGGGCTCACTTTTGGTGACGGCGAGCCTGGGGGTAATCCGGGCTCAGCCGCTGCGGTGGGCGAGCACCGGCGTCTGCGTGCCTAGGCGACCGGCTACCGCCCAACTGTGCGGCCGTTCACTGTGAGCCTCTGCGGCCTCCATGCGAGGGCCGCCGTATCCTCGGCCCACACTCCCGTGCTCCACTGCCACCCGCTTGACAAAGGCGGGCTCGCACGGTTCCCCTTGCTCCATTCCAGGGGCACCCCTGTGCATCCGTGGCCGCTATCCCCGGCCCAACTCAGCAGGTCCCGAACAGCCTTCTGCTAACCAGACGGCGCGCCCTGTGACACCGCAAGCGGCTGGCAACATATCCATCTTCAAGCAGCGGCCAAAACGGAGGAGAGCGCGGGCGAGGATGCGTCCTCCTCCTGACTGCTGTGCCTCGTGGGCGCACTCAACTAACGGTGAAAGGAGGGAGGTTACTGGATGCCTTGCATCACCTTCCTTCAGCCTCCCCTTTCCAGGCCCGCATAACGTACCCGCGGTCCTATGGCCGCGCCCAGCTGCGTCACGCCGTTCATGGCGCGCCTCCGCAAGGCTTGGCCTGGTCCGGCCGAGCTTCTAACTGTGTTAACGAATTTTTTTGTTTTAAGCATTTTCACACGGCATATATTGCCGACGTAATTGTTCGGGAACTATTTTGCCAGCCCGCAATTACCGCGTCATGCCGTTCAGCGGGGGCGAGGGCCCGGTAGCTCGCCGGCCCCATAGACATTCATTATTCATGGTGCGTATCCTGCCCGGATAATGTGCATGTCACTTTCTCCCCGCCCAGCGGATTCAAATCCGCCGGACGGGGAGAGGAGACGGAATCCATAGTTCTCCATGAGAACTATGGATTACCATAATGACAGAGACGGATTTCAGCCATACTGCAGCGCAAATCCAGCACGCAGTACGGCTGAAATCAGCGCCCAAATAAGCCATGTGAACGAGGCCTTAAGGTACGAAAACATAGCAGAAACTCTACATGTCTGGTACCACTGGAAGCATACCAACTTGCAAAATACAGATAATATGTCATGTATTCCAATTGTGTATGAAGGTCTATGTAGATGAAAAAATTAAAAAAAATTATGGATCTTGGAAGTTGAAGAGGTAAAAACTAAAGAGATAAAAAAAATTGCTGTGGCGTTAAAAAGTTGATGAAAAATCAGTGCTCACTGTCATTAGCGGCTGCACAGTTTTGTAGGTGTTCACCTGCAAATCCATGCACCTGAAATTCCCCCTTGTATTGGGAAAAAAAAATCTGTGAGCCTCTGGTCAGCTACAGCCATCTGTGTGGAAACTGCAGGCATCACCTACTAATCCCTGGAAGTGTACAATGCAGTAAATGGGATTTTGATAAATGGTGTAAACACAATAAAGCTAAAGCAATCTTATGATATTGTTTTTCTAGGATTTCACATTACACAGCAGTTCAGTGATGGAAACAAGTGTCAAGATATTAAGGACTGAAGAAAGTTCACTGAGAGATAATCTGAGAAATAATTTACAATTTGTACTATGGTGGCAGAAGCACTTGACATCTTTCCTGCCATCATTGGAGTTATCTCATCTTCAGTTCATACAGTTTGTACCTACAAGTTGAGAATGAAGATCTTGATTCTCTCTGAGAAGCGCCCCCTTCTGGACCTGCAGGCCATCCTGACGCTTCTGTAGCAGATCTCTTTCAATTTCCTTATCCAGCAAAATCGTGACCTGTAAGCATTCAATATGAGAAAGCAATTCAGAATAAAGCTGGCCATACACATAACATGGTAAAAGTATCTGTACTGATATAGTCTGTATATACCCAAGAGCAGCACTCCTTATTCTGCTGGTTGTTACTGGAAATAGCCAGGGCACTTATGAATAGAAACCTGTTCAACAGCTTAAAGGGAACCTGTCACATAGGTTATGCCCCCTTGCTGAGGACGACAACTAGTGCAGACCTGCTGTTCCCAGCGCTGTGTCCCTTATTCTGTAAGATGGTGGAGTTTTGATGTATTTAATGGTCAAATCTGCAGTTATCAACAAAAAAGCCCCTTTTCGAAGAGTCATTTTTTCCCCAAACTTCGCCCACCTGAGGCTAGCCCCGCCCACCTCAACTTATAAATCTATTACTTTGAATAGGGAGAAACATGTGAATAACTGTCAGTGGGCGGGGCTAGCCTTTGGTGGGCGGGGCTAACACCTACTCTTGAATAAGATTTGAGGGGTAAATGATCTAAAACTGCTGCATCTTACAGAATATGGGACACAGCGCTGGAAACAGCATGTCTGACACTAGCTTGTACTGTCCTCAGCAAGGGGGGCACAACCTATGTGACAGGTTCCCTTTAAAGGGGAATTCCCATCCCAAATTTATTTCTGATCTAATTGTGCTTCATTTTAAAGATACAGCAGGTTATCTATCTTGCTTGTTAACAGATGGTTTTCTTGGTTGCCATCCCCATCTGTGCTCTAGCTGCTGTTTAAAGCCGCCTTTGAAATTGTGCTTCATTTTAAAGATACAGCAGGTTATCTATCTTGCTTGTTAACAGAAGGTTTCCTAGGTTGCCAACCCCCTCTGTGCACTAGCTGCTGTTTAAAGCCGCCTTTGAAATTGTGCTTCTTTTTAAAGATACAGCAGGTTATCTATCTTGCTTGTTAACAGATGGTTTTCTAGGTTGCCAACCCCCTCTGTGCTCTAGCTGCTGTTTAAAGCTGCCTTTGAAAGCTATACAATGAGACTGGAATAGCCCTGTAAGCTCCATGAATGCAGAGAGAGAGGTTAGTTTAATGGATATCAAATGACTATACAGAGCTTGACAGAAAAACAACACTTCTAAGAATGAAACCCTGAAAAAGTAGGCGAAGGGGCACATGATTGTGGGAGGGGGACCTTGAACACTTTTAGTAATTATTGTACATATGTAATTGGGTGGTGTTATGCTGGGGTGATTCCCCTTTTAGAGTGTCAAAAAAGGTTGTTAAGGCATGTTCACACGCTTAATTTGGGGGCGTAATTTCGCCCCCCAATTACCCGTGTGGGAGGGGGGGGCCCGGGGGGGAGCGGGGGGGAAGCGGGGGCCGGCACTTTGCCGGCCCTTGACTAACTGCTAGCGGGGCTATTTCGCCGCTAAAAGTGACATGTCAATTATTCCCCCCCCGGGGGGCTTCGCCCGGGGGGGGAAGAGACGAATCCATTTCTCTTGAGAACTGTGAATTACCGTAAGAATGGCCTTTTCGGCCCTAAATTTTGGGGCACTTCCCGGCGGTAATTAGGACCGAAATACGGCCCATTTTAAGCCGTGTGAACATGGCCTTACAATTAGAAGGGTGGAGTTTTTGAAAATATGTAATTTCCTTTTTCACTTTCTCCTCCTCTTTCTCTCACCAAGAGAAATGGAAGAAACTTCCCGCCCGCCCGTCCTGACCTTGTTATTATTGTATAATTGTTTGTTTGATGTTTTTTAACTGATCACCCTGTTGGATTCTGGTTTATGAATGTATTAAACATTTTAACCTGTCTGTATAATATATTTATTAGCTTGTAAAATGTTGGTGTTACCCTCTAAGCCTAGGGGAAGGGCAATCCTCTAGCCATGGTTCCCTAAAAGGTTTCCTCAGCAGAGGTTTTTTCCTCTCCTGAGTGCTGGAGGATAACTCTTCATGAGTTTAGTACTTTCTTTGGATTCTGGCCTGATGTTAGTTTTAACCCCTTCCCGACATAGGGCGTATGGATACGCCCTAGCGGGAAGTGACTTCCCGCAAATGGACGTATCCATACGCCCTGGCGATCGCACGGGCTTGCGGGCGAGCCGCGCGCGATCGCAAAATGGGACCAGCGGTAAATTACCGCTGGCCGCATCACCCCCGGCCGGAGTGAGCTCCGGCCGCGGGTGATTAACGCTTTATTACCGCAGCCTGTCATGGCTGCGATAATAAAGCCGCAGGCAGGAGGAGGGAGCTCCTCCTGCCTGCCCCCGTCGGTTTGCCGCACTGTAGTGCGGCACGATCCCCTGTCCCGGGGGGTCATCTGTGACGTCCCATGCCCGCAATGCTTTGTGGGAAATGGTGACAGGCGGTTGTCATGGCGACCAGTACACATACTAATACTGTGCACTGGTCTGCCTTCTAACCGCAATCTGATGTTTTGCTGTTAGAAGAAAAAGTGAAAAAAAAGTGAAAAAAAAGTAAAAAATAAATGTCAAAAGTGAAAAAAAGGGTAAAACACAAAAAAAAAATAAAAAACACGTACACCGACCTTTTCCCCTTTACAAACCCCAATCGCCCCAAAAAAGATCAAAAAAAAATTAAGAAACCCATATTTGGTATCGCCCCGCGTGCGTAACCGACCCACCCTATAAAATCTGTCACGTTAATTAACCCGTAGGGGTGAACGCCGTAAAAAACAAAAACAAAAAACAGTCACAGAATTGCGATTTTTTGTACACCCTGCAGCACATTAAAATGGAATAAAAAAAGCGATCAAAAACTCATATAAATGCCAAAAAGTTGTAACAATTAAAACTTCAGTTCATCCCCAAAAAAAAAGTCCTTACACGTCTCTGTATACGGAAAAAATAAAAAGTTATGGCTCTCAAAAGGGCAGCGATGCATAAATATTATTTAAAAACAATAAAAAATTTTTTTTTTTTTTTAAAGTGCTTCAAAATTTAAAAAAAACTATATAAATAGGGGTATCGCCATAATCGTATCGACCCAGAGAGTAAATCTAACTGGTCATGGATACTGCACGGTGAGCGCTGTTAAAAATAAAAAACACTACGAGGAATGCTGTATTTTGTTCAAAATGCCTCACAAAAACCTTAATAAAAAGTGATCAAAGGGGCATATGCCCTCCATAATGGTACTAATAAAAACGTCAACTCATCCCACAAAAAACAAGCCCAGAATCAGCCCCGTATACAGAAAACTAAAAACGTTATGGCTGTCAGAACAGAACAACATAAAAACGCAATTTTTTTTATAGACCTATTTCTATTGTGTAAAAGTAATAAAAACAAAAAAAAAACTATAAAAAAATCTATCCCATTGAAAATTTTTTCCCGCCCCCCATAGTAAAAGATATCCATCATTTATACTCCCAACGGAGCAAAATCTGAAAATTTAAAACCCCCCAAAAAAATGGGGGAAAATTGCGTTTTCCCTCATTTTCATGGGCCCAAATGCAAAAAAAAAAAAAAAAACTTTGTAACACCTGTGCACCAAAATTTTCAATACCCCCCCTAGATGAGATCTATAAAGGCGTGCGGGAACCCAAAAAATGGGGTGACTTTGGGGTGATTTTTATTTGGAACAAATCTTCCTTTGGGTTTCCGGATGGAATCTTTTGAAAACCCAATTTTAAGGGGGAGGGCTTTTCTCCTATCGCAAAAAAAAAGCTTTCCCCCCCAGGCCCGGGGGGAGGGGCCCCGAAAAACAGGACAAATCCCGGCCCGGGGAAAGGCCCCCCGGCCCGGGATTTGTCCTTTTCCCGGCGAGAAACACACCCTTAAAATTTCTATGGCCCCTCCCCAACCGGGAGGGTTTCAGGGAAACTTTTTTTAGGGTGGGGAATTTAGACTTTAAAGACTTTGGACTGTGTTTCAGGAAAAGATAGGTCCTTAGATCTGACTGCATCTAGATTCTGTTTAGTTTAGGCATCTGGATCGGGGGCAGGGGGTTGTCAGTGTGTGTATGTGTGTGTACATATACACACAGAGTGTGCAGTTACTTCAGTGACCATTGTAGATTCTTCTTTCTTTGACCTGGGGTTTACCAAAAATTCTTTTTTTTTGTTTCCCCCTACATTGTACTCCCAAATCTTTCTTTTGTTACTTTACAGACCCTTGACTGTGCATTTCAGGAAAAGACAGGTCCTTATATACACACACACATTGACAACTCTGCCCCTCCCCCATTCAGATGCCTGAACTAAACAAAAACCCAGATTTTAAAGGCCGGGTTTTTTTCCGGGAAAAAAACCACATCAAGGGTCTTTTAAAATCACAAAAGAAAGATTTCCCAGAAACAAAATGTAGGAAAAGTAAAAAAAAAAGGGTACCCCTTGTGTTAAAGAACAAAAAACCTTACAATGGTCACTGAAAAAAACAAAAAAAAAAAGGAAAGAGGATAAAAAACAAAAAAGCCCCTGAAACTGGCCTCCCGGAAAAAATTTTAACTCCCTTTCTAGAAAGATTTGAAAATAATTTGACCTTGGGGGATTGTTAAACAAAAGGTGTGCCCTTGTCTTTAGCACCCAAAAAAAGGAGTTTGCTGCTGCCCCACTGCTGAACTCTTTGGATAAAAGGGGTTTTAAAAAGTTTGGGTAAGCCTAGCAAGTATTCTGAGCGGGGGTTGGGGGTGTGTTTTTTTGGGTCAAAAGTTTTTGTCGATTTTCCATTTTTTTTATCGTATTTTTTTTTTTTGGGGTTTAACATCCCCATGAGTTCCATTTTTAAAAATTTGCTTTTCCCAGTGCCCAACCTGTGCAATGATGCCATCCTTGGCAAACATTTTCGGGGGGGATACTGCTGTGCGAGATGTGTGCACACTGCACATTTAAAGCCCGGACCCTTTGGATCTAAATGAGCAAGTGGAACATGGATCCATTCCCAACTTGGAAGGGGTTTTTGTTTGCTCACTGGAAACACTCGCAGGGGGTAATGCTGTGGGGGAAAGGTAGGCATGGGGGTGCAGGAACATGAGGAAAGCTTTAAATGGGTAACGAAAAAAAGGGTAAGGGGGAAGAGTGTTAGGGAGGCTAGTCCAAAAAACGGGCACCCCCCAAAAAATTTTGAAAAGTTGGGTCGGATGAGGGGGATGTCGGTTCGAAATAGCATTCCCGCAAAAAAGGGACACTACCCTGTCTGCCCCAGTAAGAGGGGGAAAATAGGAGTGCAGGTCAGGAAAAGGAAGGGTGTAGTAGTTGGGGAAATCATTTTATAAGGGGCACAGACAGGGCAATCTCCCAAAAAGCCCGGGGTTTCGTCAAAACAGTTGTTGGGTTTACCTGGGGCCTGGGTTCGATTTTTAGGTTTCGGGCTGAAAAAAATTTGCTGGGTGGGGCTGGTGAAAAACCAGCTGTTAAAAGGTCCAAAAAATTTTGGCCCCCCCCCCCCCCCCCCCCCCCCCCGCACCCCCCCCCCCCCCCCCCCCCCCCCCCCACCAATGAAAAAGTTAGAGGTAGGTGGAGTTTTCCCTTTAAAAAACGTTTTCAGGGGGACTTAGGCCAAAAGTGGGGGCAAGGACCCCCCAAGGAAATTTTTTCAGAAATACCCCCTTTGTTCCAGGGCCCACACCAGGGGAGGCAGGGGAGATGGGAGAGGTAAATTTTTTTGGCCCCAAAAATTTGGGTTGTGGGAAAAAGAGGGTTTTTGGGTTTTTTGGGAAACGGGGTTGGGGGCCGGGGCCTTTCTGTTTTGGCAAACAGCCCCTATGCTGGGGGTCGGGCTGCCCCTAAATGGGGGGGGGGGCAGCGGGTTTTGGGGGGCAAAAGGGGGGCTAGGAACCCTGGGGAATTTTTAAAACTGGGGGATTTGGGGGGAGGGTAACTACCCCAAAACCCCTTAGGGGGTGGGGGCTGATAGGAGGATAGGAGAGCGGGGAATTAATAAAAAAATCAGGGGGGGGGAGGGGAAAGGGAGGGGGTTTTTTAGCAATAGTTAAAAAGATCAGGGAAAAGGAAAAAAAAAAACGAAAAATCTCTAAATTGATGTTTGACCAATCCCGGGAAATTGGCCAACAAAAAAAATGAACTAGAATTTTTTAATAACTGAGAAAAATAGGTCATAGTGGGGATAAAACATGGCAAATGCTGGGGAACAAAGGGTTGCAACAAAACTGCTGGGCATTTTTGGTTAACCCCGGGGGTTGGCAGGTTAAGGGGACTATTTGGGGAAAAAAGGGGAATCGTAAAATGGGAACCGGAGGGGGGGAGGGGAAAACAGTCTTTTTTCTTTTTTTTTTAAAACCTGTCTAAAGGGAAAACACTCCAAAAAAAGTAAAAAATTAAGGTGGGATTAAAAATTTCGGGGAAATTTTCCTTTTTTATGGGGTAAAAATTAACAAGGGGGGTTTAAAAACCGTAATATAATTCTAATAGGATCTGCTAAAGGCCTCCAAATAAACGAAACCCCATTAAAAGATGTGCCCCCTGGGGCAAATAGATAAAGGCAAACAAATTCAGACAAAAAGGTTGTTATTAGGGACGATTTTAAACCTCCCCGACATAAATTTGGGGAAAATCGGGAAACCTGTAGCCCCCTCACAAAGGAAACAAGGTTTTGTCTATAACTTAGAAAAATTTACCTTTCCCAAAGGGGGTCCCGGGAAAACCGACTAAAAAAAAAGGGCCCTTCTAGATTTAAATTATTGACTTAATAGATCTGCCCAGTTTAACAAAGGTTAGGTTGGGGGCCCCTTTAGGGAATAGTGCCAAAATTTAAAATAAATTCCTTTTAATCCTTTTTAGAGTTTTTTGTCAAGGAGCCAAAAAAAAAAAATTGGAATTTGGGAAGGCTAATTTTATCTGTTTTGGGGGCCCAAAAAACCTTTATTGACTGGGACAAGCTTTTTAAATGGGGCAAAAACAAAAAAAAAAATGGGAGATTTTTTAAAAACTCTTATTTCCACCCTTGGGAGAGGTACACCCCTTTTGGTAATAAAAAAATGAGGAACAGGAAAAACCCAATGTGGTCCCCCCCCCCCCCCCCCCAAAGGGATGAAAAAGAGAAAATTAAAAAACAAAAAGGGAAAGCGTTTCAGCACTAAAACAGGAGGGCATTTAAAGAGGCACTAAAAAGCTAAAAGGGAAAAAAAAAAAAAATTTTGAAAAAAAATTTGATTAAGGCAGCAAAGCTGGAGGACAGAAAGGGGTATTGCCATAGAAAGAAAGGAGTATAGAGGGCGATGAGAAAAAAAAACCCTTTATTAAACTATTTTTCTCCACTGTTTTTTACCGAGGAGGATAAAGTTTCCTGTGGGATAATAAGGGGCCCCTATTCTTTATTTTTTAGGGGATGTTTTAATAAAGGGGTATGTCCCAAAGGTTTGGCCCGCTTTAGCAAATGTTTTGGTGCCAATATTAAAAAAAGCGGTCAAAAATTTGACCCAAGGGGAAAAAAAGGGCGGTAAGCTTAACCTTTTGTTGTAGGTAAAATTTTTAAAGGGGTTTTTCAGAGATGCTACCCTGGAGTATTCACGGGAAAAAAAAAGTAAACGCCGTTCCGCAGGGGTTTTAGGGAAGGGACCCGGCCCTGTAAAACCCTAATCTACCCAGCTTTCAAAATGGGGGAAAATCGTGAAAGGATTTGGATGGGGGTGAGGCACGGGAAAGGGGCCCTTTATATCTAAAATTTTTTCTAAAGCATTTGATACTTTTCCCCCATAAAAGGTTGGTAAAAAAATTTGGTTTTTGCTTGGACTGGGGGAAAAATGTGTGAAGTGGGTGGGAAAACTGGCTCACTGATGGGGAAAACAAAGTGTGATAATTAACGGTCCTACTCAGACTGGATCGCTGTTACTAGGTGGGGTTTACCACAGGGCTCAGTATTGGGCTCTATCCTGTAAATTTTTTCTTTAAATATCTTACACAGGGATTGCACAGTAGAATATCGTATCTTTGCAGAGGGATACTAAGCTCTGTAAAGTAATAAACCCAATAAAGGAAAATTTGTGTTATTAAAAGGGGAAACTGGAAAATTTGGAGGCTGGGCAGGGGAAGGGAAAGTTTGGGGTTTTTAAAAAGATAAATGAAAGGGTTTTAGGGCAATGGGGAGGAAAAAAACATTACATAATTACATGTTAAAGGGAAAAAATTTGGGAAAAAGGGTAAACATGGGAAGGATTTTGGGGAAAATCCTGGTGGAAAAGAAAAACTTAACTGTAGCAGCCATTTGAAAGGCAGCAGCCCCAAAGGGTTAATAGGACATGGGTTGTATTAAAAGGGGCATAGATGCACATGGGGGAAACATTTTTCTCCCATTATACAAGTAAATGGTTAGCCACACATGGAATATTGGTGTTTTTTTTTTTGGGCACCATTGCACGGAAAGGACTTTTTGTAGAGCTTAAAAGGTAAAAGGGGGAAACCCAAAAAAATAAAAAAGGGACTGGGTGGCTACATTTACACAGAAAGATTACCCAAGATTTAGGGTTTATTTTTTTTAGAGAAAAAAGGTTTTTAGGGGGACATAATAAATATGTTTAAATTTTTTAAAGGGCCCAAAATATGGATTTTCCAAAAAAAGGGATTTTCCCCAGGACTGTATCTAGAACAAGGGGGCATCCTCTACATCTTGAGGAAAGAAAGTTTCTATATAAACATAGAAAGGGATTCTTTACTGTTAGAGCGGTGAGACTGTGGAACTCTCTGCCAGAGGAAACTGTCATGGTGAATTCACTAACAGAGTTCAAGAAGGGCTTGGATGCATTTCTGGAGCGTGATAATATAACAAGTTATAGTGATCAGGATTCTGGAGAAGGGTCTGGGTACATTTCTAGATGTAATATAACAAGTTATAGTGACCAGGATTCTGGAGAGAGTTTGTTGATCCAGGGATTTGTTCTGATTGCCAGATTGGAGTCAGGAAGGAATTTTTTCCCTAACATGAGGACAATTAGCTTCTACCTCGTGGGGGTTTTTGCCTTCCTCTGGATCAACACTTTAACACTTTAGCAACACTTTAGCAAAATGGGCTGAACTGGATGGATGTATGTCTTTTTTCGGCCTGACAAACTATGTAAAAAGGTGTCCTTAAACTTGTAATCAGTAAGTCTGCCTATTTAAAGGGGTAAAAGTAGTCATTATGCTGTTTGGTATCATGGTGTGTATAAAAATATAATTTGGACCAAAGGAAGCTGAGGAGAAAGTTGTTTCAGGACATTATAAATAAAATTATAAATAAACATGTTAAAGGTATAGGTTATAACACCATATCCAAATAGCTTTATGTCCCTGTTACTACAGTTACACATATTATTCAGAAGTTTAAGATCTATGGAAATGTAGCTAACCTCTCTGGACATGGGCGCAAAAGGAAAATTTATGACATATTGAAGAGACGGATAATAGAAATGGTAACCAAAGAGACCAGAACAACTTCCAAAAAAATTAAAGGGAACTCCAAGGTCAGGGTAAATCAGTGTCAGATCACACTATCTGTTGATGTCTCTGCCAAAGTGCACTTAATGGAAGAAGACTGAGGAGGAAACCACTGTTGAAAGCAAATGATAAAAAAGCAAGAATGGAATTTGCAAAAAAAAAAAAATACTGACAAGTCACAAAGCTTCTGGGAGAATGTCCTTTGGGCAGCTGAGACAAGACTGGAGATTTTTGGCACGTCACATCAGCTCTATATTCACAGATGCAAAAATGAAGCATACAAACAAAAGAATATTGTACCTACTGTAAAATATGGAGGAGAATCAATTATGTTTTAGGGCTGCCTTGCTGCATTTGGCACAGGGTATCTTAAATCTGTGCAGAATACAGGGAATGAAATCAAGAGTATTGAGGCATTCTGGAGCGAAATGTGCTGCCAATTGTCAGAAAGCTTGGTCTTAGTTGCAGGTCATGGGTCCTCCAACAAGAGAAAGACCAAAATACACAGCTAAAAACATTCAAGAGCAAAGCATTGGACTATTCTGTAGCGGCCGTCTATGAGCCCTGATCTAAAATCTATTGAATATGTGAGAAGCTGAAACATACAATCTCGAGAAGGCAAATTTACACCTGAGACAGCTGGAGCAGTTTGCTCATGAAGAAGGGGCCAAAATACCTGTAGACAGGGGCAGAAGTCTCAATGAGTTTCAGAAAATGTTTGCTTGCAGTGATTACCACAAAAGGTTACACAACAAAATATTAGTTAAGGGAACCCCCATTTTTGCCCCAGCCAATTTCATTAATTTGCTTTTTTAAATGTTTTGGTTCTACCACAAATCAAAAGCAATGTCTGATTTTCATTAGGGTATGTTCACACAGCGTGTTGGATCCGTGTGAACATACGTTATTAGATACGTGTTTCGATCCGTCTGTCGGACTCTGTGTGATTTACACTGGTTTTACTGTGAAACACGCATTGGCGTTCACTGAAACGTGTTTACATTGCTTCTTTCGGATCCATCTTTCTGATCCATTCCAAGAATTGACATGTCAATTCTTGGGACAGAAAGATGCAGCAGGAGTTCTATAATAAACTATAGGGTGCGATCCTGCTGCATCTAACATGCATCCAATCACGCAGCTGCATGGTGGATACGTGTTGGATCAGTTTAGGATCCGATCACCGCTGCGTTTTTGGATGCGATTTTCGGATCCAAAACGGATCCAAACAAGCTCTGTGAACAACCTTAGTTGATTTTCAGTAACTTTAATTTCTATTTTTTTTTACTCTTGTCAGTTTCCGGTTACTTCAGTGACCAATGTGGATGTTTCCTTCTTTAACTGCAGGATACATATACATACAAAGAATGATCAGCACATCCTAAACAGTTTCAAAGAAAATTATGTAGGTGCACACTGACGTGGCGGCACAGAATGCAAGCATAAAAATATATTAGCAGCACTCTACTAATGCTAAGAGACACTGGGACTTTCATTCCCTGAAAGTATGGAGGCCTAAGAAGTAACCAAGTGAGGTGAGAATATTATAGTGTAGGTCCCCATCTGAACTGAAGTAAACTTGTTGTTGGTGGATGGGCCCTCGCAATTTTAATAAAAAATGCGCTAAGAATCTGAGATTTTCATGTATCCAAAAAGTAACAGCAATGCACCTTCAAATAGTGTAAAGTATATATTCATTGTTTAAGTGGTTTTTAGCATTTGATAGAGTGCTGCTGATTCATTTTTGTATATACTGTACATGTATTAACCTACCTTAAAGGGGTTGTCTCGCTACAAAGAATAGCTTTCCAATTGTAGGGAACACAAAATAAAGACATTTTCCAAATATATTGCTTTGTTCCTCTGTTTTCCCTAAGGAGATACAAGTGAATTTATGACCTCCCTGGCTATTTCAGTTCCCTCAGTAACTGACCTGTAAACAATTCTCCCCCTGCTGTTTGTTCAATGAGATAACAGTGAGTGATGTCATCACACAGGTCTTGGCAGTGTCCTGTGCTGCTCAGCAGTAAAAAGCTTGATTTATGTAAAATAAACAGAACTGTAATTAGGGCTTTTGTTTTGGGCATCAGATAAGAAGTCCTGTTAGTAGTTTGAGAAGCTAATCTGATCTAATTAGCATCTGAAAGCACAGCACAGCATGGAGCTGTACAAGCATGGAGCTGTATGCAAATGAGTCAGTCTCAACCAGGACATGACAGAGTTTCATTCATGCATTCTCTGAAACTCTGAAGGGAGACAACTCCTTTAACTTGTGGTTTTTGTAAAAACAATGTATATAACATTCTGCTAATTTTTATTTCTCACCTTATTCTCCTGGGCTGTTTTTGCTGCTTGGAGCTTCTCTCTGACCTCAATAATTTTTTCATGACAATTGCTCACTTCTGACTTTACTACAAAAGGAGTAAAGGATTTATTTCATTTTGTTCCTCACTCCTCCTGTGTGTACACCTATGAGTATAATTCTACATACAAAAACAGGTCTGGTTCCTGGAAAGGCTCACTAATATCAATGCAGTTATGTTAAAGGGGTATTCCGGGAGTTAAAGGGGTTGACTCACTACAAGGATTGCTTTTTATGTTAAAGATCTTGCGAAAACAAGTCACATTGCAATATATGTCCATTAGCAGTGTCCTACCTATTCCTAGATATCCAGTCTTGTATGGGCTGCATCAGCTCCTCAGGTCACTATAGCTACAGACCTGTTGATCTATCCTGATAGGCTGCCAGCACTGGTTGCTATAGCTACAGACCTGACTTCTACTGCAGCCTAGGAGAAGCCAGTAAACAAGCCCCTGAATTCAAAGTTAAACCAAGAAAACAGGATTGAGCTAAGAGGTATCAATGTAGTGAAACAACCCCTTTAAGAAAGCTCGTTTGTCCATCGGGGAATGATAAAAAATAGAAGATTTGTTGCTGGTGACTGGCTATACCTATCACGTTTAGAGCTACAGCAGAGATGACTGGGACGGCCGTCCAGGAGGTATTAGTGTATGTTCACACGTCGTAATTGTGGCATGCATTTTGCCGTGTATTTGCGCTTTAATATGGCCGAAATGCGTGACGCAATTACTATAATTCATAGCTCTCATAGAAAGCTATGAATTACGTCTCGATGTACACTGTGCAAGTATTTTACGCAGGGGGAAGAGAAATTACATGTCACTTTTTCGCGGTGCTTACGCGCTGCTGATAATGAAGGTAAATACGGCTGGCCCCTCTGTGCTTTAGAAGTACGTGCTGGCCACCGCTTACTTCTAAATCACAATACACGCCCCACCACGCCGTGTGAACATACCCTTAGGCCATGGTCACACGGCTTATTTCAGCGCGGATTGGCGCCGTACTGCGCGCCGGATTTGCGCTGCAGTACGGCTCCAATCCGTCGCCGTAATTACGGTAATCCACCGTTCTCACAAAGAACAGTGGATTCCGTCGCTCCTATCCGCTCGGCGAATCCGCCGGGCGGGGAGAAAGTGACATGCACATTATCCAGGCGCAATACGCGCCGTGGATAATGCAAGTCTATGGGGCCGGCGGGCCGCGCCCCCGCACCCGCCTCTTATTCAAGACGGATTTGCGAGCGCAATCCGGCTCGCAATTCCGTCTTGAATAAGCCGTGTGAACATGGCCTTAGTCTTATCTTCCATTTGCCCTGATGGACGAACAAGCTTTCTTAACTCCCGGAACACCCTTGTAACTATGACACTGCAGCCTAGTCGCCTGGGACACAAAGTCCTGCACTAGCTGAGTTAAGCCATACGTAATATTTAGACCCTCCCCCCAACCGGTCATTATGCAGCAGGTGCTGATATATTTGGTAACATTCACCCTCCTGTAGGAGTCTGCGCCTCTCCTGTGCCTGCTGCTGGGTGACCACAATGTGCTGGAACAGACAGTCCACACTCATGACTGGGAGACGCTGAGGACGGCAGGAACCTGGGAGGCTGAGTCTCTATGGTGACGAGGAGCTCCCACCGTCCCCTGCAGGTTGATGATGTCACAGATACCCGCAATGGATTGTGGGAGCTGCATTTGCCACACTCTAGTACGGCTGCGTGTAGGATTCTAGAACGCAGTTGACCGTTATGTGTTCACACAATGTACAGTACACCCCGCAGCACATTGTGTGTTTCAGGAGCTCACGCTAAGGCCGTGTTCACACGGCTTATTCCCGACGGATTTGTGAGCCGTATTGAGCTCACAAATCCGCCGTGAATAAGGGGCGGGACGGGGGCGGGGCCAGAGTGCGGCGCGTGCACCGCTCCCCGGCCCCATAGACAATGCATTATCTACGGCGCGTACGCGCCGTAAATAATGTGCATGTCACTTTCTCCCCCCGCGGCGGATTCGCCGAGCGGGGAGGAGCGACGGAATCCACTGTTCTCTATGAGAGCAGTGGATTATCGTAATGACTCCAACGGATTGGCGCCGTACTGAAGCGCCAATCCGTGGCAAAATAAGCCATGTGAACGAGGCCTAAGGCTATGTTCACACAATGTACAGTACACCCCGCAGCACATCGTGTGTTTCAGGAGCTCACGCTAAGGCCGTGTTCACACAATGTACAGTACACCCCGCAGCACATCGTGAGTTTCAGGAGCTCCCGCTAAGGACGTGTTCACACAATGTACAGTACACCCCGCAGCACATCGTGTGTTTCAGGAGCTCACGCTAAGGCCGTGTTCACACGGCTTATTCCCGACGGATTTGTGCGCTCACAAATCCACCGTGAATAAGGGGGGGACGGGGGGCGGGGCCGGAGCGCGGCGCGTGCGCCGCTCCCCGGCCCCATAGACAATGCATTATCTACGGTGCGTACGCGCCGTAAATAATGTGCATGTCACTTTCTCCCCCCGCGGCGGATTCGCCGAGCGGGGAGGAGCGACGGATTCCACTGTTCTCTATGAGAGCAGTGGATTACCGTAATTACTCCGACGGATTGGCGCCGTACTGAAGCGCCAATCCGCGGCAAAATAAGCCGTGTGAACGAGGCCTAAGGCTATGTTCACACAATGTACAGTACACACCGCAGCACATCATGTGTTTCAGGAGCTCACGCTAAGGCTGTGTTCACACAATGTACAGTACGCACCGCAGCACATCGTGTGTTTCAGGAGCTCACGTTAAGGCGATGTTAACACAATGTACAGTACGCACCGCAGTACATCATGTGTTTAAGGAGCTCATACTAATACGTGCGTACTCCCGCGGCACGGGGGGTGCCAGAAACCCGCCGGCCCCATAGACATGCATTACTTGCGGGGCGTATTCGACGCAAATAATTGCCATGTCACTTATCTCCCTGCGCTTACAATACGATCGTATTGTATGAGCGGGGAGAGGAGGCGTAATCCATAGAGCTATAGATTACCGTAGTTATGGGGTGCATTTCCCCACGTATTAAGAGCAGTACGCTGCAAAATACATGCCGAAATGCGCCTCAAAATAAGCCATGTGAACATAGCCTTAGGCGGCTTCTTCCCGTGACTCGCGGAGCCACAGCCATGTAATGCGGTCACCAATATGTCTGCCTATCATGCAGGACTACAGGTCCCAGCTGGATAGTGGTCAGAGCCTGCTGAGGCAGGGAGGGGGGTAGTAACACATCATATAATATTGCAAGGTATTACATAACTGATAGTGATTATTGTTATTTATTTTTTGAGCGCCATTAATTCCAGGGCACTGGAGCCAAGGGGTTCAGGTACAAAATATAAGACAGATACAATAACTCTAAGGGCCACATGTATGAAAACTGTCTAGGTCTAAAACTCACTTTGTTGCCCATAGCAACCAATCAGAGGACCCCTTTCATTTCATATAGTGCTCTGGGAAAATAAAAGGGAAGCTCTGATTGGTTGCTATGAGCTCTGAGTGGTTGCTAGGGGAGAATCTGATGTGTTGGGGCCGTGAGTTCCAGAGTGTGGGGGAAGCACGAGAGAAGTCTTAGAGACGGTTGTGTGAGTAGCTGATAAGAGGAGAGAAGAAAGTCATATGAGCAGCGGTGATTTCATAAGGGGAGGTATTGTGAAATTGAGGCAAAGATGTATGCGGGGGACAGAATATGTAGAGCCCTATATGTAAATGTTACCAGCTTGTTCTCTAAGCAAATGGGTAGCCAGTGTAGGAATTGGCAGAGGGGAGAGGGAGAGAAGTAGCGAGGAGAGAGATGAAACAGCCAGGCAGTTGAGGTTGGATTGAATGGAAGCAAAGGTACTACATGAAAGGCCACAGAAAAGAGTGTTGCAGTAGTCCAGGCGAGAGATGATGAGGGCATGAACAAGCAATTTTGTGGAGTTAAAGCCAAGAAAGGAGCAGATTTGTGAAACCTGTGGACAGAGCCTTATAGTTCTCTTGTTTATTTAGAGAGCACTTGGACTTTACATATACATACATTTATACACTGATATAATGCAGTAGCATTAATACTTGTATGGGATTAGCTTTGATTCTACATTTTACCTAGTAACGCTTCTTTCATGTATTTTTGAACTAATTTATAATATATAACTATTCACTACCCATATTTTCATTTTGTATGTGTATCATTCCCATTTTTATCTTGTCTATATAAAATTATCAAATAAAATATTATATTTTATTATTTTTGATTAATGTCTATGTTAATTGTGGTGCTGGAAGTCTTCATGTAGGATTAATTATATAATGCTAAGTGCCGTGGCATTATGTCATATCTATTGAATTACTGATACCAATTCTTGCTTTTGTTGGTATACAGTGCACGCTATGTGCAGGACACAAGGGCATGGTCTAGCACATTTTTGGGTCCCAGACTTAAAATAGAGCAAACCTAGTCCAAATCGATGTCAACGAGTCATTTGTGGTGTCATCAGGAAACTTTTTTTTATGGTATCTTGATGGATACCTCCAATCTAGTGAATAACAAGGCGTGAACCCGGCCTTACAGGGACTCTCTGCTATTTTCACACAATTGCTAGTGTTATGTTCACACTGCATTTTTTGAAGTGTAAATTTCCGCTTCAAAATCAGCTTCAAAGAACGCGTGATTAGAGCGTATTTCAAGGCGTATTTTGAAAATTCCTATCTCCACTGTTTCCTATGTGGATTTTACAAGCGAAAAACACCTCAAGAATTGATGTCACTTATTTTTACGGCCATAATTACAACCAAAAAAGCTTGTTAAATACACTATATGCTATACCAGATAGGGAAAACTATTAAAATATAACTTTTAATATATATTCAATTAAAAATCTCTCAAAGACCTACAAATAACAAACATATTAAAAATTAAACATATATGACTAAACGTACCCTAACCATACTAAGATAACTCTAACCTACTTAAAATGGGAAAACCCGCCCTGATAAGGGCGCTCCCAACCGGAACCTCACCCTAGTACCAAACTAATCCAATAACCCCTGTCCCAACATGTTTCAATCTTCCCCAGATGCCTCACAAGATTTCCTCAGGGGACTAATTTAAGGGGAAATACAGAGGGGTACCAACAATAATATTGCAAGGGTCTAGGTAAAAAGCATGTGTGTAATTACTCTAAAACCTAAACACCAACCAAATTAACCTAGAAAAACAGTGAATACCGAAAAAAATCAGACAAAACATCAAAGGACATCAGCAGAGTTGTAATGCCTTATTGATGTGTAATATCAGGTAGGGTGAATCCCCATTAAAAGACTATTAAGCTGTCCACCTGTTAATGGCAGCAAATCCTGACTATATAAATAACAAGACAGCCCCTACCTTATGGGTGGATTTCTTAGGTGTATATACCAGACCACCTTATCAATATCAAATAACCACCTGGAATGCAGTAGGTGTCTAACATGGTGGACAGCAATGCTCATACAGGTCCGTCTAGAGTCATGCGGTGCAAGTGGACAATGCCATTAACTCGGGGTACGCAGGACGCGAGATACACCTAAGAAATCCACCCATAAGGTAGGGGCTGTCTTGTTATTTATATAGTCATGCCATTACTAACATCGGTTGTTGGGCAGGATTTGCTGCCATTAACAGGTGGACAGCTTAATATCCTTTAATGTGATCACCCTATGTGGGGTATTTACACATCAATAAGGCATTACAAACTCTGCTGATGTCTTTGATGGTTTGTTGATTTGTGGGCGGTATTCCTGTTTTTTAGGGTTAATTTGGTTGGTGTTTAGGTGGGGAGTATTACACACACGCTTTTTACTGCCCTTGCAATTATGTTGGTACCCCTCTGTATTTCCCCTTAAATTAGTCCCTGAGGAAATTTGTGTAGGCTCTGGGGAAGTTTAAACTGTTGGGACAGGGGTTATTGGATTAGTTTGGTACTAGGGTGAGGTTCCGGTTGGGAGCGCCCTTATCAGGGCGGGTTTTCCCATTTTAAGTAGGTTAGAGTTATCTTAGTATGGTTAGGGTACGTTTAGTCATATATGTATTATTAGATATGTTTGTTATTTGTAGGCCTTTGAGAGATTTTTAAGTGAAGATATATTAAAAGCTATATTTTAATAGTTTTCTCTATCTGGTATAGCTTAGATTCGTATTAGGGAGCAGTTATAGCCCTTTATTTGGGTTAGATTTCTGTATTTAAATACACTATATGTGAACGGCAAGGCTTATTTTACATTATGTTCAATGAAGGAAGATTTGAAGCTTGTCTGATTAATTTTGAACCATTTTTCAGTGGGTAAAACGCACTAAAAAACGCCCCAAAAAACGTTGTGTGAACATACCCTATTAGATTCAGATCAAATTAAACTCCAATTTGGCCACTGAATTTGGGTAGGCCCGGTTCAATTTTTGCCATAAATTGCTTAACCCCACTTCCCCAAAACCATGTATTTCAGCAATCATGCCTTTTTTATATTTTAAGTGACGCAGCTGGATGAGGCCTTGTTTTATGCAAGAGAAATTAAATTTTTCAAACCAGTGTGGTTTAAATATACATGTACATATAAATGACAACATCATTTCTTGCCATCACAAATATAAAAACAAAAAGTGTTTTGCCATTTAGTTTGTATTCTACACCTTTCATACTAAATTACTTGTTAAATTAATTGTTGAGGTTATTACAGTCATTTGGATACCTAATATGTTTAGGTTTTTTGTGTTATATATGCAAAAAAATAATCTTCTTTTTTAATATTAATTATAAATTTTTTTTTTGTATATTTATTTTCTTTATTTCAGTAACAGGGTTGATACATCACCACTGCCCGACATCAACGTTCAAAAATAAAGGTTCTGAATGGTCATGCCATGTGACTGCTGCAGTAGTGTCATTCAGACAGAGCTGGAAGGCAACAAAAGACCTGGTAGGCGATTGGCAGGGGCATCGCTGGAACAAACTACAGTTCAGACATTTTTTTTTCTTGGGGGCTCAGCAACATACTGTTGTTAACAAAAGGGGAGGTGACCCAGACCTTTCAGACACTACTATTTACTAATTTTATTTTACATTTATAATGTATTAGTATACTCCTGTATACTGATACAATATACCCTCTGCCACTATAAGGCTAGGTTCACACGGCTTAACTGCGAGCGTAATTTCGCCCCGCAATTACGCCGTGTGGACGGGGGCAGGGCGGGAGCGGGGGAGTGAGCGGGGGGCCGGCACATCGCCGGCCCATAGACAATCACTGCTAGCGGCGCGTATACGCCGCTAGAAAGTGACATGTCAATTAGCCGCCGGGCGGGGAGAGGAGACGTAATCCATAGTTCTCTATGAGAACTGTGAATTACCGTAATGAATGGGCCGTTTTCGGCCCGTAATTGGCGCACTCCGGCGCGTAATTACGGACCGAAATACGGCCCATTTTATGCCGTGTGAACCTAGCCTAAGGGTATGTTTACACCACAGATTCAGACGCTAAAATTTCGGTGCTGAATCCACGTCCTATTCTCATTAGAAAGTTCGTGCTTGTAAGTAGGGATTTCAGGTAAGTATTAGACACTGATTTTCAGAGGTGGATTTTTCACCTCCTGTATACTATATGGGAGGCACGGGATCCGCCTCTAAGATTTGAAATGTCACTTATTTTTCCGTGCTTACAATAAGTAAGTACAACCCATGGTTTTACATAGGAATCAATGTAAAATGAACTTGGGCTGTTTTATAGGCAGATTGGATGCTGATTCTGAGGCGGATTCAGCACTGAATCCCCCCAAAAGCAGCATCAAAGTCCATTGTGTGAACTCAACAATGATGTTAATGTTGGGGCAACACACAGTGTACCCTAACAGCAGACTTTCTGAACATATAGCCCTAAGGTCTATTCTAGGTCCCCATGGTGAGGATAGTTTCCCTAAGCTCCTATCCTGCTGTCCTGATCATATGGCGGGACTCACTTTAATTATGCCAGGATCTCGGACTATGGCAATCAGAGTGTTACACGGCTGGGGTCGGAGCTTCCTTTGATCCCTGCCTGTCAGAGGCTGTTTGTCACAGCTCTGTTCCTAGCACAGTTGCTGCACTGTGAGCCACAGATCACCGCTACCACTGCAGGAACGCCAAAAGATGTCGCTGTCGACTGGGAACCTGCATCGCTCACAGTGAATAGACAGTCAGTGGCTGTTGTGGGTTAAACCTAATCAATGAGATGGGAACACCCTTTAAAACCTTAAAACAGTATGGAAGAAAACTGTTGCATTTTTCCAGTACATAAAACGTACTGCAGCAGCTTAATATTCTATATTTGTGACATATTACACTGAATCCGTGTTGCACACTCGTCTTGTCACCATATATCACGGGAACATCTCATACATATTCATTAAACCCCTTATATTGACTAGGTCCATGGGGGGCGACCATCAATCTTCCCCTTGAGGGGGAAAGGGGGGGGGGAGCGCGTCTGTCAGGAGCCCCGGATTGTGCTGCCTTCATATAGATAATACGGTGACAGTCATACACATCGCTTCAGTACCACAAGTGTTTATTACTTCATTGTGTGACATTAGCAGCAGCAGATGTAATATTTCTATGTGTGATTACCAGAATCCGGATTCATACCTGTCATTATCCCGGCCTCCAGCTCCTACTAGTATTATAGATAATTATTTGAATGATGATACACTCTCGTCACAATCATCTTCAGAAAGAAAGTTCTGTTACTTTACCTGGGACTGCTACCTTGAGACCAGAGCTAATACAAAGCAGCAGAATTGTATAACTAATAGAAAATAACTGGAAAGGATAATTCATACCTTTCAAAGCATACAGCCCCCACCCCATCACCAGCGAACATTTTCCAGTGAGCAAAAAAATTTTTTTACCTCCATAGTTCCAGAGTTACTGCGTGTGTGGTATAGAAGCGGCCGGGGCGGGGTTACTCAATAAGGCCCTGGTCGGTTGTCACGGTATTGGGCCATGCTGCGGGGATCCCAAGCTGCTGCATTTGGTGGTGGGGGGATTCCCTAGAGCTGGGCAACAGATGTTAATTGAGTTGGGGGCCAAGGTAGTACTTGTAAGGGGCCGTTCACACGGCTTATTTTGGCGCGGGGGTTTGGCCCCGTCTGGGGGGTGGATTTGCGCTGCAGTACCGCGCCAATCCTCGCAGTAATTCGTAATCCCCGTTTCTCAAGCACTTTTACCCCGGGCAATCCCCGCCCGTGGATAATTAAGTCTATGGGGTCGGCGCGGGCCCCGCCCTCCCCCCCGCCCCTTTTTCAAGCCGAATTGCGAGCGCAACCCGGGCTCGAAATTTTCCGTTTTGAATAAGCCGTTGAACACGGCATAAGTCTTAGTCATGCTTTTCCTACCACTGTCAGGTATTTCTAGCTGTGTGACATATCGCATTGTCTTGCTGGAAAATCTCATCCTCCCCAGGGAATGATCTTCCTACCAATGTCAGGTATTTTTAGCTGTGTGACATGTCAAATTATCTTGCTGGAAAATCCCATCCTCCCCAGTGAAGGCAATCGGCATGTATGGACGTGTATGATCTACAAGAATGGATTTAACTAAATCGTTAAACTTTCCCTTCCCCACCTGGTAGGTGGCCCAGAAAAAGCCACAAAAAAAATTTCCCAAACCAACTGCCACCACCACCTGTTTTTCCAGCAAGGTTGCAGGGGTTTGTTTCCCAAATATACAGATGAAAATTTTTAGAAGTGCTGTGATCCAGCCTTTTCTTTTTTTAAATTTGTTGACTTTTTTTCTCTATTTTTCCCGTCTGACAAAGCAAATCTACCCATTGTAAAGCAAAAATGTGACTATTGTAAGGGCAACCCAATAAGTGGAGACTTTGATAGCAGAGGTGTAGTGACCATCCATCTGCTGTGGAGCCACATACACAGTAGGGTACGCTGAACTGTTTTTTTTAGCTCCTTGTTCATTCTGGCGGTGGGCTGCCCACTGTGCTTTTTGGTCAACCCCCCGTCACCTTTGTAGCCGACACTCACTTACATTTTTGGCAAGGTTTCCTTTTGTTTTTTTCCCATGGAGCTATTTATCTACTTATAATACACTTCCACCACAACAGCACAGGAACATTTAAAAATTGAAATAGATTAAAGAAATATGCCCCCCTTTGATGCAAAATAAATAAAAACATGTTTTTTGCACCCTTGATAAATCAGAAAATTTTACCCCGACGCAACATGGTATGTGGAGACAGTCTATCACACACTTTGTATACTCACCAAGCCAGCTCGTGTAATGTGACTTCCTTCATGAGCTATATGCTGCCGATGTCCAAAATAGGAAGTGGCCATAATAATGTCAGTCAACTGTGTATATGTGGTGTATGTTGTACATGTGGGAGAGATTCACCCATTTATTCCATGACCTGATAACCGCAACAACACCATAACAGTGAAAATCAAAAGTGATAACCACAGTACGTGATAACAGTGACAGCCACAGTTCCCCCATATCAGTGACAACACAAGTGATTCCATAACAGTTACGTCACACCTTTTAGTGACACAACGGGCATTTTCCCCCAAAAACGGGGACCCCCTTTTGTTTCCCCTTAAAGGGGGTTTTTTCCCCGTTAGAAGCTTTCTTTTAGACTTGAGCGTTTCTATTGTTTCAGTTTCAAATCAGGGGCGAGTCCTCCCTTAGTGGGGCGTGTCCCCCCGGAGGCGTGTCTCCCTCACTGAAATTTTTGGATATCATCATTCTGTGTTAGTATGGAAAGGGAGAATGTCAGTTTTGCAGGCCTCCTTTATCCTGGCTGAGAGCTGTCAGCTCCCTTCAGGCGCACAAGCCCTTGTAACCAGTCCCCCTCGGGAAAATTGGTGAAAGCATTATACATACACCTTAATTTAAAGCAAGTGTGAGAAAACTCTCTGCCCCCCCCTCAGGAGAAAGAAGACTATAAAAGGGGCTGAATGGGGGGGAGCACGGGTAAAAACTTTATTGAGGGGGAGAGTGAATCTAACAGTTAGTACTCATAATGCCTAGTTCCTTTTACACAGAACTATTATGGAGCCTCACATAGAGGGATCGAGACAGCCTTCATTAACACCTCACCCATCTCGGGCAGCTCATTTCCACAGCTCAGAGGGAGTAAGCACAGGGGGTTGCAGGCAGCCAATCACAGCGCAGGGGCGTTTCCCATTGGGGGGGCCCAACAAGCTGAATGCATATCGTCCCCAAATGACAATCAGCACCCAATCACAGAAAAGGGGGGCGGCCTGTCCAGCTGCTGAAAAAATAGCTATAGATGCACTTTTAGCTCATATTCTATACTAAGTGCTTAGGTAATGCAAACCAATTACAAAAGTGCTTATTTTTACTGTCCCATCATTAGAGATATGATCTTTGAGTGGGGAAAAACCCCTTTGAAGATCCCCTTTTTTCTCCTAAAACCTGACATCCGGGGGTCTCATTGGCGAAAAAACTCATCCTGACTAGAAAGCAGCGCTCGACACCCGACAGGCAGACCTAGAAAAAATTGGTCTATCTGAGCAAGAAGTAAAAGGGACGCGTAAAAACGAAGAAACTCCGGATTCCCATAGGGTAGCCATTCTAAGCTATTTTGGTCATTTTTTTGGGCTCATTTGGTGATGTATTTACGGACGAAATAGTTTAAAAGTACGTCCAGAACTAAGCCCTGGGAACACAGAAATCCGCTTGGAGAACCACGGTCAAACCCAAACCCTGTGCTGTGCTGTTCTTCTGGACATACAAAAAAAGATTACAATGTGAAGAAAACAAATACTCCATTTTTAAATAAAAAAATAGCCAAAATTTAAAATAGTTTGCAACTCTGCTTTGGGTTTATTTTAAGAAAATTAGCTAAATTCCTCCTTTTTTTAAAGACCTGTTTACAAATCTTTCTTTCTTTGGGGAATTAAAATTATTTCCCTTTAATTTTAAACGATCAATTTTTTCTATACTTGCTATGCTTTTATTCAACTTTGATTTTTTCTTTATTAATTTCATTAAATTTGAAAGCCCAACTCTTTTTGTTATTCACTAACATTTTAATTTTTTTTCCCCGCTTTTTTCCCCAGCCTGTCTCAACGTAAAACATGTTAGGTGCAGTCCTTCTGCGCCTGTCCCGCACTGCACCTCACACATGGCGAGGCGGGGGGAAATTTTACCGCCGCATGTATAGCGCACCTCGGGGGCCGACAAAATGAGGTGCAGCTTCACTAAAAATCCCGTAAGACGGGCGCTACGACGGCCCCTCTTCAAAAAGTAACCTAAGTCTGGGGCAGTCACTATCCATAGATAAAGAAAGTTTGCATTCACTGACAGCAGCTCTTACCACATTATTAGGTAAATCCTTACATAAATGTAAGTTATGGTGATCACACAAAATACAGAAAAACCATGTATGACAAGAAAATTCTGACACAGCGTTTTAAAAAACCCCGCTACACTGTGATAAACAGAATTTTGTTGCTATAATGGCAGCACCTCACTGCGCCCCCACGGACCGCGAGAATTAAATGATCCCGGGGGTTAACCGGTTCTCCACACGTCCAAAAAAGAGGGGATGCCGACAATTTTTTTTATCAATGCTTTTCATTTACCTAGACATTTACATTACACTACAGTAAAAAGAAAACTAATTTAAGGGGGTTTTTAAAGCCAATTTTGGGGGAAAAATACCACTGCAGTTTTTGATGCAGTTTACTGAGTCAAAGCTAGAGGTGGATCTAGGAGGAAGGAGAAGTACAAGTCCTCACTGCATATTTTCCACTCCTTTTAAATCTTTGGCTCAAATATGAATGAAAAACTGCAGCGCTTTGTCCAAACAACACTGTGCATGTGAAAATACCCTAAAGGCTTATCCCCACGGCACAGGTTTTCAATCGGTTTTCAGATTTCAAAACCGTCTCTAAACCGACTTTCAACCTTTTACATTGATTTAAATAGAAAACTGGCAGCAGCCACACTGCAAGACTTTCCCCTCGGACGTTTTTTTTACATTCTTCCACCCGGGTTTTCGGCAGAACATGAACAAGGGGGGTCAAGGAGGACGGCTTGAAAGACAAACCCTTTCAAAAGCTATCCCCGTATGTGCAAAAAAAAAAGACAGAATACCAGTCCGAAAATCTGACCAGTATTTTGTCTTTGCCATGAGAACCTACCCTAAAAGTCCTCTAATGAGACAAAAGAAAATCCAACAAATAAATAACATTTACAATTAAATACATTGGCAATACAAAAGAAAGAAAAATACAAAAAGTAAGTTTTTAAATTATTTTTATTAAATAAATATTTTTAGTACGAAGCACACACATTAGGTATCCCTGAACTTTTATTATCTGTGAATGGTATATATATAAAAAAAAAAAAACTATGGCTCCTATATGGTGTTCCTCAATGCCAGCCCTCAAGGCTCACCAACAGGTCATGTTATCAGGATAAACTCCAGAATTCACTGACAAATAATTTGTCACCCATTTAATACTAAGGCAATCCTAAAAACACCACCTGTTTGTGGAACTTAGTGACTGAAGTTGAGGAACACTGCTCATATAAAATTTATATAAAAATTTAAAATTAAAATTAAAAATATAAAAATATAAAATATTAATTAATATATATATTTAAATTATAATTAAATATATATATATTTTATTATATATATATTAATAATTTTATCATAAAAAGTAGGCTTTTTAATTTTAAAAAAACAGATATTTAGATATCAAAATAAAGTTTTTCAAATTGGCTACTACTTTCCCCCTCCCGAAAATTGAAAAAAAATCTTTAGGGATATTTTTTTTTTTTGTCTTAACAACTCATGGAAAACCACTTTATATTCTATATTAGCCGGGTCAGTAAATGGTTAAGACATTAAGGGCGAAAATATATGAATAGAGATAAGGCCAGTTCTAAATAGCTTTAAAGCAAAAAGGAGAAAGGGGGCACACAATCGAGAAAGCAGTAAAAGACAATGGTAAAACACAATAATCTGTCAAGGTGTGCTCACCTGGGTGATTTGTTTTTTAACTTAGAGGACAACTTCGTTTAAAGGAAAAGGGGCCCCCGTTCAAGCCCAGAGCATGGCAGCCGCAGATCCCCGGATCCCACTTGCTACCTGGTAGCGGTGGGGAATGTGATATGTAGAAAAGGAAAAAATGGACCGGGGGGCCCCGTGAAGCAGAAATCCCGGAAGGAGTGATGAGTTTTTAAAAAAGTCTTGATTTTGTTTTAAAAAAGGTAGTATAAACCTGACAGAGGGTTTAAACATCTCCCCCGAGGACTTTGCTTTCCCCCGAGCGGGCGGGAAATTATTTTTTTTCTTCTTCTACGTAGCTTTAAAGCAATGTAGAATGCACCAGAATGTATGAACCTGTTTTACTGCAGGTCATAGTTCCACTACAATACTTCAGGCTCAGGTAAAAACCCCAAATTAAATTGGGGCTACCTTTCCAAAAGTAAAACGCCCTTTTTTTCTGTCCTCCCGTCATAAATGTGTAGAATCATACAGTTGTGATGCGACACGCCTCCAGAACACCTCCACATCTTGGGCGCATTACAAAGTGCCGAGGGCGGCACAAAATGTGTCTACTTTTGGGCTGTCAAATAGTCTCCAAAAAAAATGGGAACTCGCAAAAAGAACAGACCCCCAACCCTAACCCCCGAAAAAAGCCCCTTTTCGTGTGAAACATGTTGGGGAGGTCAGGCATCACATTTTTAAATTTGATTTTCTCACCTCTGTCTACAAATGTCCCCCTCTGCAGGGGTACACAAGGAAACCTTATGTTTATGTCCTTAGATTGGGATGACGCCCGAGTAGGGGTGCTTGGATCCCCAAACGGGTTAGTAAATTACGTATTATAATAAGGGGTTTTTTCCCCTTAAAAAAGGTGGTGTTCCACCAGATTTAAAGTAAAAAGGATTTTTCCTTCAAAGAAAAAAGGATAAATTGAGAGGTTAAAATCAGGTTTTTTAAATGTGTGTTAGAGGGTTTAAGTGTTATACTAATAAAAAATTCCCTTTTATGTTTTTAGATTGAGAACGGTGATTTAAGTTTGCCTAAGGCAAAAAAGTAAATATAGTACTTTTTGGGGTGCACCGCCCTACACTAGAAACAGGGTGCGCCATTTTTTGGGGTGAAAGGACCCCAGAAAAAATGCCGCGTCTGCATGCAGTACCCTAAATTTTACTTTGCTGTGGATCTTTTTTGCACCCCTGGAGCAGAGGAACTTGCATTGTGCACTCGCCTTAGCGAAAGCTGCCATTGATCTCCTACTGTGATAAATAAAGGGAACGGTGATCTTTTTCCTACTGTATCTTGATTCTTTGACCGTCGTTGTGCATTAGGGATAGGGGTGTACCGTGCAGTAAATCACAGCCTCATATCTGCCATATAGAATTCCTAATTGTCCCTATTGACATGTTTGACAGAATGTGATTTAAGCGCTCGTTCATTTTGCTGGTGATTTACGGCTTAGTAATATACTATTGACTTCTACATTAAAGCAGACCTATTTATTTTAGATTCACTGCCTCTCAAGGAAGCTTAGATGGGTTTTGGGGGTGAACTCCCATGAAATGCCTCATCTTTATAAATTCAAGGGGGGGAAAAGTTTTTATTGTTGTGGTGAAAGAATAATCAACATTATGCAGTCCATTCTGGGAGGACAGATCACTGCTACAAATGGAGCCCTCAAGAATAGGGAACCCATACGCTATGGGGCCTTGATGGGAGAGTATACCCTGTGAAGGCTTGTCAGAAATAACATTTAATCAATTGAAGGGTTAAACCATCCCCGTTGTCTCAATAGAAAAAATGCATTGTAGTCTACACAATGTGTAGTTTCTCAGTCATTTTTTAGAGTACAAAAAAGTGTTAATTTTTCCATCAAATTCCACGTAAAAAAATGCGCCCAAAACATTTGTATGACACTCGTGCCCAAAAAACCTCTACAGATGAAAGAGAGGGACGCTTTCCCCCCCCCCCGAGGGGGAAACTGACATAAAAAAAACCCCTAAACAAATAGGGATGTGGTCCAATGGGATTTCCAATGGTGGAATCCTACAAGCAAATTTTTTTTTTCATGTGGATGTACCCTCAGCCTAATTCCACGTGGCATGGGTTTTTCAGCGGATTTTCACAAGGTTTGCGGATTTGGAAACCGTATGAAAATTGACAAGCAACCTTCCACATTAAATAGAAAATCCGCCCAGTAGTGTACACTGAATGGATTTTCACACCACCGACATTTCGAAAAACTTGGAACATGCACACTCTTCTGCCCAATTTTCGGGCAAAAGGTGTGCTGGACAATGTTTAAGGAGGACAGGCAAATCTGTAAACTGCAGACAGAACCGTCCCCCAAAACCATTGAAAAGATGGTAAAATACCGGTCGGATTCTTAAACAGAATCCAACCGGCATTTTACACTTGCTATGTGGCCATAGCCTTACAAAGGTTCCAGGCAGCCATAGTACAGCTGTATTTTAATGTACATGCAGTATATATCCTGCAAGACACAGTCAACAGTAGTTCTACTGAACCAAACTTGGGTCATTATATTTCTTCTGATTAAAACAATGGAGAGATCTTGATTTTGCCAGTACTCCAACTGTTTTTTGGCTGGCTGAACTGTGGTACTCTTATTGTCAATTAAAAAGGGGCCCTCGGATTAATATTTAAAAAATTTCCACTACCTTCATGTGTTTCTTTTTTTTCTTTTGCCCCCTTATTCATCTAATAAGAAGCAATAAAACTTCCTGCTTGTGGAAGTGTCTGTAATTCTCCAGCATCTCTTTCCTACAACTCCCAGACTGCATTGCAATCTAGGGTTTCCCTCCACAGTTATCACTGCTGTGGTCTAGCTGCTTCCTGCCAGATCTTTGGTGCTCCTGCCCATAGAGAAAGCATTGAATTCCTGTTCCTGCCATTACTGTGTACCAGTTCTCCTGCTTTGTACATCTGACCTCATTGTGTGCCGCCTCTCCATCTGTTCCCGACCACGCCTTTGCCTACGATTCTGTACCACGCTGCACCCCAGCGGTCACCGCATGCAAGGCGCGTCAGGGGTAGCGACCTGAATCCACGAGTCCAACCTGCCTTGCAGCGGGATCTGGTGAAAACTGGGAGGCACCTTAAACTCTGCTTCCTGACATGGCCTACACCACTGCTTGCGGTAGTCAAGAGGATCCACATCCTAGCTGTACTAATCATTCCCAAATGTCAAGTTGAACTGTCAGACAACCAAATCATGACAATGCCAACACAACCTCCCAGCCATAGACATCATGATCCACGCCTCTAACCAATACTGATAGTCAGGCCCCCACAACGAAGCCCTCAGACCTGCAAATAAAACTGTACATCGAAAGAAAAATCATTGTGACGTAAAAGAAAATCTACAATCATACAAATAAATTCCTTAATCCCTTCTGAATAGGTGCTACATTTAGAAAGATGGTCTGACATAAAAAGAACAGCTAAGTAATGTGGAACGGATTGATATAGCCCGATAACATCAAAGGAGAACCATTTACTCTCCACTGTACACATAGTACATTGCAACATGGAAATGACAGGTTTGGTATAATACCACAACATCATGACCACATATTACCACCACATAGTGACTGATACTAACTCCCAACCACCATGTATCACATATCAAACCACCATCATAGTGAAAATAAAAAACCCTCAAAATCGAAAGACACATATCACGACCACAGTGACTGAATATAGCACGCACACCACCATGAACACATATCACCATTCACAAAGTGACAGAATAAAGCCATCCACAACATACCTCATATCACCACCCCATAGTGGACAAAATAACACCCCCAAAATCATGACCCCAAATTACTACCACCTAGTGAACTGAATAATACCACCCACCCTAGACCACATATCACCACCACATAGTGACTGGATAATACCACTACACCATGACTACATATCACCTGCACATAGTGACTGTATAATACCCAACAACACCAAGACCACATATCACCACCACATAGGGACTGAATAATACAACACTATGACCACATATCACCACCATAACACCGTTACTGAATAATACCCTCCACACCATACCACATATCACCACAAATAGAATACTGAAATAATACTACCACACCAATACAGGAAAATAAAACTAATATTAAACTTTGCACACTTATAATGTATTACAGTTCATGAGTACATTTAGTGACTCACGAGGGTGGAGTTTCTACTCTGAACATTAACTTTCCCTGTATCATCTCTACCTTTCCAACCCCCATGATAACTTCTCCCAGCCAACACTTGCAGATATGGACACAAATTTCTTATAATCCTCACTTTTCCAGCACCTCTTTACCTTTTCCGAACTCTGTGCAAACTTCCCAGGGGTGGGATAGCTGGTTCAGGCCGCAGCTGATATTGTGTGGTCTGAACTCCTTCCCCTGCACTCAAAAGATCAGCCGCAGGCATGATGCATGATTTTCTAATGATCAGGGGATGTGAGTTCTAGTACTTTCAATGTTTTTTGCTTTTAGTAGTGTTTCTGTTTTATTCTACTGATTTCCAGTTGACATTAGAAGAAATTTATTGAACCACATAGCGTCTGATCATGTTCTATAATAATATGGGTTAATAAATCAGTCGATACCTTTTTAGAGGCTAACTGAGATAAATATTGATGGAGAGCTTTCGAGAGAACTAGCTCCCTTCTTCAGACATGATGATATACAAGAAATTGAAAATTCCACAGGCATTATATACACACAAACTGGACCTTCAAGGATCTTAGAATCTTAAACATAACAAAATAGCAATATAAGCAAACAGTTCAATAACAACAGGTCAAACAAAATTAACTAACCCTGGAAAACTTTGATGCAATTACATAGGGGTCATAAAATCTCCGTCTTATCTCACAGCCAACACGTGTAATTTGTGGGCATCACAGTTCACATATAGTTTGACAAAAACTAGCATGGATATTTAACCCCTTTGCAGAGTCCAGAAATTTATTGCATTAATTTAAATTCCCATTCCTTTCTCTCCCTCTGCTTCATAAAGTTTCCCATTAAAACGCACAATCGCAGATCTTCATATACAGTGGTCCACTCTGGAGAAGTGTTTGTGCCCAACAGGTAGATCATTTCCTACTTGTTAAATCAATAGTGAATCAGTTTGAGTTCATAGCCTGGCTGAGTCTCTGCCCTGTTTCCCCCACAAAAAGTCCTGTGTTCGGCATTGCGCACACACTGACCCCTCGTCAAAAAAAAAAAAAAAAGAAAAAAATAAATAAAAAAAAAAAAAAAAAATGCCTCACAAGATTCCAGATATTTAATTGTTTGAGAACCTGTAGTAAATGACTTGTTTGCTTATATTGCATTTTGTTATGTTAGAATTCTAAGATCCTTTTGAAGGTCCATGTCTTGTTTGTATAAAAATGCCTGTGAATTTCAATTTTCTTGTATATCATCAGTCTTGTAGAAGGGACTCGTTATCTCTCGAAAGCCTCAACCATCAATATGAACACATTTATCCTCTAAAAGGTATCGCCTGATTTCTTCACTCTTCCACTACTTCTATTGGCTAACCACGGTACAACAATATACTACTATAATAATGAAGGTCAGCCGAGGGCGTGATCGGGCTGGGTTTATTTTTATATAAAGTGTTTTTTGTTTTGTGTCAGTTTGTTTTTTACTGTTTATTTCCAGCGCTAGTAATAGAGATGTTTGACAGACGCCTCTCTATTACTAGCGCTGGGTCTTGGTGTTAGCCTTGGAGTGACAAAAAAAACACCACTGACCGACACCAAGCCGCAGCGCTAGTAACAGAGAGACATATGTCAGAGACCTCTATTACTAACACCAGAAAAATAGTCGTAAAAAAATACGCTGAAACACTAAAACACTTTATTTAAATAAACACTCCCAGACAACATCCCTTGGTGACCATTTTATTAAAGAAATGGATCCAACACTCGTCCAACGAAATCCAGAGGGGGAACCTGTAAAATACTGAAACACTAATCAGCATTTGGCTGATGGCTATTTATAATAATGCCTAGGGCAGCATGAATGCTAAATATGCCCCTATAAAGATAGGTAGAATCCCCTTTTATATAAGTAGTCCGGTAAATTAGGGACTTTAGGAAGGTAGGTAGGCAAACAAGGCCCCAGTTAGGTAGGTAGACCCTAGGTAGATAGGTAGGCCCCAAACAGGTTGGTGGGTAGGTTGGTAGACCCTAGGTACATAGGTCCCAGGTGGGAAAGTTTTGTATGCCCCAGGAAAGTAGGCAGTAGATAGGCCCAGTTAAGGTAAAGCAGCATTATAACTCCAGATATTTAGGTAGTAGAATACCCCCAGGTAGGTAGGTAGATTGCCCCCAGGTAGGTGGGTTGATTGCCCCAGGCAGTCCAATTGCCAACAGGGAGGTAGGTAGATTGCCTCCAGAAAGGTTGGTAGATTGCCCCAAGAAGTAGTTAGATTGACCCCAGGTAGGTAGATTACCCTCAAGTGGTAGTTAGATTGCCCCCAGGTAGTTAGATTACCCCGAAGTAGTAGTTATATTTGCCCCCAGGTAGTTAGATTGCCCCAAGATAAGTAGTTAGAATGCCCTTAGGTAGTTAGATTGCCCCCAGATAGGTAGGTAGATTGCCCCAGGTAGTAGGTAGCTTTCCTCAGATAGTTAGATTGCCCCCCAGGTAGTAGGTAGATTGCCTTCAGATCGTAGTTAGATTGCCCCAGATAATTAGATTGCCCCAGGTAGTAGTTAGATTGCCCCAGGTAGTTAGATTGCCCCAGGAAGAAGGTTTTTCCCCAGTATAATGACTGCCTCAGCAGAAGGAAATTTGGGCCCCGGGTAGTTAGGCTGTGATAGCAGGCAGGCGGAACCATTTTTTTCCCATTCCCAGATGGTGGCCTTTGGGCCTGTTCCACGGCTTAAAATGGGCCGAATTTCGGTCCGAAATTACCGCCGAAGTGCCCCAAATTTTACGGCCGAAGACGCCCTTCATTAGGGTAATTCACAGTTCCATAGAAACTAGGTTTTACTCTCCTTCCCCCCCCGGCGAACCCGCCGGCGGGAGATAATTGACATGTCCTTTCTAGCGCGTATACGCGCCGCAGCATGATTGTCTGGGCCCGGGGGAAGTCCGGCCCCCCGCTTCCCCCCCCCCGCCCCCCCCCCCCCGCCACAGGGGTAATTGCGGGGTAATTACCCCGCAAAAAACCCGTGTGAACATAGCCTTAGCAGTCGGGCTTCTTCAGGAAGCCCGCGCAGGCCACAATGTTTGACATCATCACCCCCAACGTTGACACGTGGCCACCCCCAGTACTCTAAGGGGCCGGGGGCCTTTTAGATTTTACTAGGTAAATACGAAGCAGGCCCCGGGTCCACTCACCCACAAGGGGCCCCGAAACATGCCCTGAGCACCCAGAAAGTCCCCGGCCGGTCCCCACGTGTGGGCCCCGGGGCACACAAACCTTCGTCCCCCGGAGGGCCAGTCCGACACTGCAATCATGCATATGGTATATTTTCGCCATGTATAAGCAAATTTTTTAGCTCTGAAATTCATTATACAGTGTACTGCTGAACAAGATCTATTTGGAATACATGTGAAATTATTGACAGGAGCATACTTTTTTTAATGTAAAAATATAGCAACAGCTCTGTAGCAATCACTAATAAGACCACCCACTAGACTCCTTTATAAAAATCAGCAGAAAGTTAAAAGAATGAATTGCAAGCTCTACTAAATCTTTAACCACAAAACTTTATATCAATCTGCTAAACTCCTTCCACTCTATAACCTGCTGCTGCCGGCAGATCTGATAACATGTTCAGACTCACAGGTTCCCTTCAAATAAGTTATCCCAAAAAAATATTCTGATAAAATTTTAGCTATCAGTGTCTGATTGGTGGAGGTTCAAACTCTACGACTTGTTATGACCCCCTTTGACTTTTACCCTCCATAGGGTGACTGCAGTACCCATCCCAGTACCTGGTTAAGACTGTCAGTGTAGAGGATAAGAGTGAAGTATTTGTGGTCTCGTTAAAGGGGTATTGCACGATGTAATGTTGACGTGGGATCCTCCAAAATGGGTATTTAATCACTTTTCTAAATATATGTGATTACAAAAAGTGAAGACTCTGAAAAGCTACAGCATTTCCAATCTCCCTTAGTTACCTGAAACTTGCATTAACACGACCAGAGGACCTGACAGGCCGTGCTTGCGTTGAAACACTTCTTATCTGATGACAGGGAAAATTAATGAGTTTTAAAGGGGGCGGGGTAGAAAGAGCAGTGTATGAGCCTTGTCTTGCTGTATAGAGAATCAACTTTTTGTAAAGTTGCTATTGAGTTAAATTTTGAGACGCTCCCTTATTAGTCACTCTCGCCACCCCCACCCTATCAGGGCCCCGCAGCCTTCATGACTCAGCATGATTTGTTTATTTTCTACTCCCGTGCTGATAAGGAGGTAAGTAACTCAATCCTGGCAAAACCCCTTTACAACCATTTTGGGGGGTCCAATGAATTGATCCTATCTTATCATAAATTAATTTACATTGATTTGCCATAAATGTAACTCGTCAGAATATCCCTTTTTACATAGGAAAGGTAGGTGTACAGCAGTGTGCCCAGATTTATTTACTTTTCATGTCTGGAGGAGAACTGGATGACAACCTCTACTGGAGCTCTATTGGCAGTCATATTGGTTGCTCACAGTGTGACAGACAAGGATGACTTCAGACCCTGATTAATTTATTTTAGAGGGAAATGATCCTTAATGACGACGGCATGCCTCAGTGTCTGATTGTGACTGATTGTTTCTGCTTCAGTTTAGATGGACGCTATTACATTGTTGTCATAACCCTCAGAACAGATGGAAGGGATCAGATTTTCCTGTCCCTCTCCGCGGTGCGATGTCCTGATGTATTTAACACCACATTTTTTCAACTTTCGTGTTTTGCTGAGGATGTAGACGCAGGACTAGCACAGATGTTGGAGTTGATTCCGGACGCTCGGCGCTGGCGATCTTCACGGTAGACGGCTGCCAGCATTGTTGTACGTGCTTCATGGAATCTTTCCTGATTCTGTCTATGAAATCACTGAGCGGAGATAGGAAATGGGAGATGGAGGCGAAAGAAGAACAGATGGGTGTAGTAAAGAGGAGATTAGAGATGTCTGTCTCATACTGTATGCTTGCTGTTACCTCAGCGCTGTGTCCTTGGCTGCTGTCCAACATGCATGACGCCATGCACTACACACTGTCCTCTCAGTGCGAGGAAACCTTGTACTCCCAGCACAGGACACTTGTGTATGTGGACAGCCTCAGCATGCACTCAGATTAAAGGGGAACACCACAACAATTTTACATTTCCCTTTCTGAATCCCCATTGTAGCTCTTTAAGTCTTTTGTTTTTCTTATACTTTACTGATCTTGTGTAACGTTATATCTTATACTCCAGTCACAACAAGAGCTGCATTTGAAATTCTGCAGGTTTCCTACGAGCGACGCATTGTGGTTGTAGACCAAAGATTTTAGACCATATCTTGAAAGTGAAGTGTAGAATCTGAACCAAATAAATGCAGCTTTTGCGTCATGTATGAATGTACCCTTATATTGCAATGTATATATATATTATCTATATTATACTCAAGAGCTGCACTCACTATTCTGCTGGTGCAGTCACTAGCCGTCATTCATTAAACTAACAGTAAGATTGTCTTTGTCGCCCATAGCAACAAATCAAGAGTTCAACATTAATTTCTGCTCTGGAGAAATGAAAGCTCATCTCTGATTTGCTGTTATGGGCAACAAAGACAATCTTACTGTTAGACTTTTTTTTTTTTTTTTATAAATGAGGCCCACCGTGTACATATACAACATTACTTATCACGTAGTGATGAGTTACATCCTGTATTATACAACAGAGCTGCACTCACTATTCTGCTGGTGCAGTCACTGTGTACATACATTACATTACTTATCCTGTACTGATCCTGAGTTACATCCTGTATATACTCCAGACTGCATTTACAATTTTTCGGGTGAGTCATGTGACAACTACAATTACTTATCCGTACGACCCCGATTTATTCCTGTTTTTAACTCCAAGCTGCACTCACTATTCTGCTGGGGGAATCACTGGACATACTTTAAATTATTTTACCTTACTGACCTGAGTTACATCCTGTATTATACTCCAGAGCTGCACTCACTATTCTGCTGGTGAGTCACTTTATAGATACATTACATTACTTATCCTGTACTGATCCTGAGTTACATCCTGTATTATACTCCAGAGCTGCACTCACTATTCTTCTGGTGGAGTCACTTTATACATACATTACATTACATCAAATTACTTATCCTGTACTGATCCTGAGTTACATACTCCAGAGCTGCACTCACTACTCTGCTGGTAGTATATATGTATAAAATTACTTATCCTGTACTGAATGATTTTATCATATCTTGTATCATACTCCACAGCTGCACTCACTATTCTGCTGGTGCAGTCACTATGTATGTATATATAAATAAATAAATATATATATTATAGGTGGTGAATCCGTCCGGAAATAATTCACATGCACATTGTTTTTACGGCCGCGATCCGGAACGGAAATAAGTGTCGTCTGAACGAAAACACGTATTTCCCATTAAAATCAATGTAAAACGGTCAGTTACTTGTTTGTAACTGATTTTGCAACGGATTTGCGGCCGTAAATACGGCTGCAAATCCGTTGCGAAATAAACCGAGTGAACGAGGCCAAAGAGTCCACACTCCCTTTTGGCAAACGAAGTGCAAAAGTGTCTAGAAAGGGTCTAAAGGACATAATAAGGCTATGTTCAGACGGCTGATACACGACGTAATTGTGGGACGGATTTCGCCCGCAATTACGGCTTGTGTACAGGGACGGGGGGGCGGCAGCTCACCAGCCCCATAGACTTTCATTATCCACGGCGGGTATCGTGCCGGGATAATGTGCATGTCACTTTTTCCCCGCTCGCCGTATTTCGCAAGCAGGGAGAGGAGACGGAATCCATAGTTCTCTATGAGAACTGTGGATTACCCTAATGACAGGGACGGATTTCACCCGTATTTGCGCGCAGTAGGGACTGAAATCCGTCCCAAAATCAGCCATGTGAACATAGCCTAAGCGTGATGTCGGGCATGTGCCCCCTAATATTTGGCACAAAATGTACCGGAATTTTGGCACAACTGCCTTGGTAAATATGCCCCAGTGTGTTCACGGGGCCAAAGTAGCAGCTGCACCTCACCCCAGTATATAGAACTGTATAGTGTTACTGTATTATTTGATGTTACTATTAGGTTGCAGCGATTTCACAGCGGCGTCATGATGAAATATGAGATTTTCTCCTCTGTAATCTGATGGTTTATAGAATAGAGATTTTTCTTTTGACAACTCCGCTTTATGGACCACAAAGAAAAGGGTGAAGTGATGGAATTGATACAATGTGCATTAGTTTATCAAAAGGGAGCAAATAATTAGATTTTTTCCCCTCTCTTCAGTTTCTCATTTCACTTGTATTAGGCAAAGTGCAGAGTTTATCATGTTCTCTGGCTGCATAAGACGCCGCTGTCCGCGCTTTCTGAGCACGTGCCGTTAAATAAACTGTTTTCAATCCCAGCTCTAAGTTGTCATCTTGATGTAGATCTTAAAGCAGCAGCTAATTCACTGAGATAAGAATCATTTTATGCTCCGGGAGCTTAAATGTGTTTGTGCGTCCGTAACGAAACGCTGTGATTTCATTAGAACCTCGTCCAGAAGCCGATGTGTCCTGCTGCAGACCGCTTGAACTCTGCAAAAAAATTCTCCTCAAAGTAAAATGAAAAAAAAAGAAATATAAATTCTTAAAGGGGTTTTCCAAGATATCAAATAAATTCAGCAGAACAAAGAAATGAGATAAAAGAAGCATTAGCTACCTAGATGCTCTGCGGCTCTGGTCCTTCTGCTGGTCTACAGCCATCATGTGCCCATTTATCCGCTGCAGCTAATCAGTGGCCCCAGCCGTCTCGTATTATACAACACTGAGGCCAGTGACTGGCTGCGGCAGTCAAATGGGTACACAGCACATCACGGTTGCAGCCAAGAAAATACGGACCAGCGGGAGGACCAGCGAAGCAGTGATGGACCGGCTGGCTATCAGGTGAGTAATGCTTTCTTTTTTATTAAGTTATGTTTATGTTGTTGCTTTGCTGAATTTTTAATTTCTAATTTTGGAAAACCCCTTAAATTGTTTTCTTCTGTCAAGCTAAGAAAAATTTTCCTCAGTAATCGGTTATACCTGTTCCTAGGAAAGCTGAGTGACAACCAGCATGAGTTGGAAAATTCTCCAACAACAAAAAAATATAGCGACACTCAGCAGGTACCACAACCCATACAAACAAAGGATTCACAGAGTATTTAAACTGCATTACAATTAGCTTTTCTGCATGTATAAAATGAAGGTTAAAGGGGTTGTCTCACTACAAGGATTGCTTTTTGTGTTAAAGATCTTGCAAAAACAAGTCACTTTGCAATATGTGTCCATTAACAATATTCTACCTTTTTTGAGATATCCCCTCTTGTATGGGCTACATCAGCTCCTCAGCTCGCTATAGCTACAGACCTGTTTGATCTATTCTGATAGGCTGCCAGCACTGGTTTCTATAGCTACAGACCTGGTTTCTACTGCAGCCTAGTGGAAGCCAGTAAACAAAATGAAATTCAAAATGAAACCAAGAAAACAGGACTGAGGTAAGATGAATAAATGTAGTGAGACAACCCCTTTAACCTCATTAGGTTAGCCCCTAGCTCTAGATTTGACTCTGCATGGGGCCACAGCTGTCACAGATTAACCCCTTAACGACCGCGCACCGTCTTTTGGCGTCGGCTGGTGCGGGTCGTTTGTCTACAGCAACGTCTTTTGGCGTCGCTGTAGACTTCGGGGTTTGCGGCACCCGGCGCCGCAGCAGCGCTGGTATCGGGGCTGTGCTACACAGCCCTGATCCCAGAGCATCCCCCGCGAGTACCGGGGAGTAGAGGTATGCTCCGCAACCCGGTGCTTTAACCCTTTGATTGCGGCGGTGCGTTACCGCAGCGCAATCAAAGGGTTCCCCTGCTCTGTCGGGTGATCGGAACACCCGGTGACCCGACAGAGCCCGGGGAACGGCTGCACAGTCAGCTCTGGGGACCTAGAGTGGACCCAGAACTGTCTGTGTAACAAGCCAGTGATCAGGGCAGACTGTGTGCTGTCCTGATCACTGCCTGTGTCAGACTGACACAGATTATAATGTATTAGCATATATCAATATGTGTAAGTGTAAAAAAAAAATTAAAAAAAATTTAAAACAGTTCTCCCTTCAGGGGATTTTTAAAAAGTAAAAAAAAACATAAAAAGTGTAAAAAAAAATAAATAAAATAAAAATAAATATTTAATAAAAAAATAATTGTGCATAAATTACACACACAAAAAACCCTACCCATATTAGGTATCCACATGACCGTAATAATGGGTAGAATTAATCTAACAAGTTATTAAGTGTGAAATGTGAATGGTATAAAAAAAAAAATGTAAAAAAATAAATAAATAAAAAAAAAATAAAAAAAATTCTGCAAGTATTTATAAGTGAACTTAAACTATTCCCCCATAAAGTACAACTTGTCTCGAATAAAACGAGGCCTCATCCAACTACGTCATTGAAAAAATAAAAAAGTTACAACTGTTGAAACGCAAGGAGGCAAAAACTAAAAAAACGTTTTGGTCATTAACTACTTTTCAGGCCTCGGAGTTAAGGGGTTAAGGGAAATAGACTCCATTGACACTGATTATAAGGCCTTCAAGGCAGATGGATGGTGTACTGGCCAAGATGGAAGCAACCACTCTTCTAAATATATGATGGCTTTGGCCCACCTGATGAGGTTAGTTTGACACATAGCGACTCTGATTGCCAAGCGATGTCTCCTTCTGTTTTGGCTAAAACCCCAGACTCCTCCTATGTTATTGATAGTGGATAATATAGTGGATAATATGAAACAGTACTTAATAGCTGATAAATTAGAGACGGAATGCCATAAGGAACTGCGTACATAGAAATTCTTCAGAAAATGGAAACCTTTCATACTCTCGCATTTCTCCAGGAAAAAGATAACCCAACTGATGACTTCATTTCGTTGCACGGGTTGGTTCGCGAGAGAAGCTCTATGGGTTCTTTGGGTGCTCTGGAACTACAACCACTCTGAAATCTTACATGCCACAGGCAGCTGACTTTTTGACCTGTCCTCCGTCTTCTCACCCCCCCACCCCCCTCACCCAAAAAAATATGGCGGGAGTCCCGTTTGTCCTATTCCCCCTGGGACCTGATCATCCTACGACAGGCTACTTTTACGGCTCCTGGTATAGGCCGCTGTGACTTTTGATGTTGAGACCTCTCAGTTTCAGTTTTAGTACCTACTTGTATTAATCTACTTTTGTTCATTAAACACTACATCTTGTATGCTTTATTTATCTAGTACTTAACAAGGTATCCTCCTCTCTTCAGCCGCGCTCTACTAGTCTGGCCATTTGAGTAGTTCTCTGAGCAGAAGCTACTTAACTGTATTCATAAATCTGTAAGGGAAGTTCTCTCCTTGAGGAGAGCACCGAACGAACGGCTTGTAGAATTATGTTTTGCATTTTCGCCCTCTACTAAGCATCTGCATATCACAAGGCATTATAGGAAAGGGGCTGAGAAGCCCAAAGCGCCCTCTGTTGGATGTAACAAATCCTCAATTTGCTTTTGACCCACCGAGTCTTGAGAAAGCAACAGGGATTTTAGCCAAGCCAGTATCTCTCATCTGCAGACAACGCTGTTTCGGATTTTTGTCACTCATCAGTGCAGAGCAGAGCGATACTGGCTGGCTGTGTGGGAGGCATTGAGTGGCTCAGAAAGGGAAGTTCTCTCCTTGAGGAGAGCACCGAACGAACAGTTTGTAGAGTTATGTTTTGCCTTTTCGCCCTCTACTAAGTAGTCCCCGGCGCCGCCGCTATCCGCCGCCGATCGTTAGGGTCCTAAGCCGCTACCAGTCGCTAAGCTATCGGCTTAGCGGCTTAGGACCTTGGCGACGGCAGCGGTGGCGGGACTAACTGTATGTGCGTCCGCCGGACGCACATACAGTTAGATGCTTCAGCGGAGCAGAGAGCTCCGCGGAGTAATCTGTGGCCGCAGTCAGGATGCGGCTCTGTGCGCGCCGGAGTGCACAGCCCAGGCGGCGTGCGCGTCATCACGCTGCCCGCGCGCGGCCTGGTGACGTCACGCCGCTGAAGAAAAGACCGGGAGCACCGACAGCGACAGCGGCAGGGAGCGAGGTCAGGTAAGTGCTGTCAGGGTATTACTTTTAATTAGCGCTATTCATGCTGGGGGCTATTATCTATTGTTATATGTGCAGGGAGGGGGGCTATTATCTATTGTTATATGTGCAGGGAGGGGGGCTATTATCTATTGTTATATGTGCAGGAAGGTGGGCTATTATCTATTGTTATATGTGCAGGGAGGGGGGCTATTATCTACTGTTATATGTGCAGGGAGGGGGGCTATTATCTACTATTATATGTGCAGGGAGGGGGGCTGTTATCTATTGTTATATGTGCAGGGAGGGGGGCTATTATCTATTGTTATATGTGCAGGGAGGGATGCTATTATCTATAATCTACCTACATATGTGCTGTGAGGCCTATAAGCTACCTACATATGTGCTGTGAGGCCTATAAGCTACCTAAATATACACGTGCTGTGGGGCCTATAAGCTATCTATATACCTGCTGGGGGACCTAAACCTGCCTATATACCTGCTGGGGACCTAAACCTGCCTATATACCTGCTGGGGGACCTAAACCTGCCTATACTGACCTACCGCTTAGCTGGGGACCTTAAACCTGCCTATATACCTGCTGGGGACCTAAACCTGCCTATATACCTGCTGGGGGATCCATAACTTGCCTATATACCTGCTGGGGGATCCATAACCTGCCCATATACCTGCTGGGGGGCCTAAACCTGCCCATATACCTACTGGGGGATCCATAACCTGCCCATATACCTGCTGGGGGATCCATAACCTGCCCATATACCTGCTGGGGGATCCATAACCTGCCCATATACCTGCTGGGGGGCCTAAACCTGCCCATATACCTACTGGGGGATCCATAACCTGCCCATATACCTGCTGGGGGATCAATAACCTGCCTATATACCTGCTGGGGGACATATAAACTACACACCTACCTACTGGGAGACATATAAAGTATATAACCACCTACTGGGGGCGTATAACTTACTGGGGGACCCTTTTATCTTCACTGGGGGACACATAATTTACTGCGTGTGAAGTCGCTAACAGTCGTTAAGCCGGTTGTTAAGGCCTCAAGACAAGTCGTTGATAAGAGTTAGCAATCGACTCCGCGGACTACTACTAAGCATCTGCATATCACACTTCTCAGCCCCTTTCCCATAATGCCTTGTGATATGCAGATGCTTAGTAGAGCCCCTTTCATAAATCTGTGTCAACATTGAATTATTCCGCCTGTCTGTGATACCATTTATGTCTTCAGATATGCTGTTACTATTTTGCTTCTTTTATTATATTCAAAAACTGAATAAAATTTGTTATGAAAAAAAAAAAGATACAACTGAAAAAGAACTGTATGCTATTCAAGAATTTATATTTACCAGGATGTTTTTCTTTGTATTTTCTTTCCTTTACTTGCAACAGAAATTATCTTTAAAAGTTTGCAGAATGTTCCATATGCCTGGCCTTGGGTGTAACTAGAGTCCTCGTTAATGTTTTTCAGATGTCCTTTTACAAACGGGAAACATTTGGACCCTGTAATTTGGCTGTGGACGTACGTGCACTTTGTTATATTTTTAGTTGACAGGATTTGTTTGGGGAGAGGTGTAATTGGTAGGCTGCAATATAGATAAAGGTTGAGTGCTCACAGATTTTTTGGTTTTCTTGAAGTTTTTATTTATTTTTATTTTATAATTTTTCTGGTCATATAAGAATGGAATGGTTGTGGGGTGAGATGGGGGAGGGGGGTCTTGTACTGCCAGAGTTTTGATTAAGCATTTTGTGCATTCATATATTTTACCTAATGACATTTCAGGAAGACAAGTATCATTAACTATTCTACTTAGTAATTAGAGTGTCCTAACAGGGGGTCCTTCAGATCAGTTCAGAGCCCTTGAATGTGAAGCTCAACTTCCTCACGATACCTTTTGTGGATTTGCCCTTTTCTTCTCCTTTTCAAAATATTGGATATTCTAAAAAATTATTTGCTATCTAAAAATAAAGAAAAATCAAGTGTGGCAGCAACCTCATTGCACCAAGGGTATGTTCACACCAGGGATTACTCTTCAGAAATCTGAGACGTACCATTGCTCTTGTGAAGCCTATATCACTTTGAATTGCTGTGGCTAATCCGCTTCCTGGCTACTTATATCATTTTACAACTACATCATTAAATGACATGTCGCTAATATTTTTACATGATGCAGGTCTCAAATCTGCATCGAAAATATGTGCTGTAGTTCACTGTAACCTGTGGCGCATATTCTCATATTTGCCACATAATACATTTGTTTTACACGTGTATTCCAATGTGGAATAGGTGTTGAAATATGCATCGAAAATGTCATGTAAGCATACCCTTTTACTAATCAATATCTGAACACTAGGGGCGACATGTATGTACGGGGCTGCGCCAGTTCAAAACCTGGCTGTCACGATCCAGTAGATGTTGTAATTCGCAGAGGTAGCCAAAGTGCAGGACAGGATAACAGGTGCCGATACAGGGGACAGGACACAGCAGGTGTATCCGTAGATCCCAGAACAATAGCGGGCTTGGTGCAGCGACAGGTAGACAACAGTAGTAAACGGACTGGTGCAGCGTCAGGTATTCAGCAGGTAAGAGGTTAATGGGTACTGGAAGTGTACTGGTAACACACAGGTGAACAGCAGCGATACAGCAGCTCTAAGCTCTAAGGAAAGACACCAATTAACTGACCAGGAGCAAGGGGAGGAAATGCAAACTAAGGTTACGGGTTGCAGGAAATTGGGACACTGTATTTTTAAATACAAAGCAGTGTCGCGCGTGCCCCTTGGGGGCTCACGTGCATACACAGGACGGAAGGGAGCCGGAGGAAGCAGCGGGGACTCGAATCTGCCGGCAGGTACCACTGCTGGGAGCATGAAACAGACAGGAGCTGGTACAGGTGAGTAGGAAGAAGGGGGGATACCAGAGGATGCCGCCTCAGCCGCTGGGACACGGGCATACCCACGGCTCCTCTACATCTATAATCAGTCGTACTCCAAAATTAGGCGTATTATTGGGCGCTCGCAGTGCTTTGTAATGTGCCTGGGATTGGGGGACGTTCTGGAGGCGTGTCGCACCACAATTCTACACATTTATGATGGGAGGACGGCAGAACTGGGCGCATTGCTGCTGGGACAGTCAGACCAAGTTACAAGTGGTTTACTTTAGCCTGAGTTGTCATTTTGGAAAGCTCCTAAGCTATGACCTGCAGTAGAACAGGTTCATAAATTCAGGTGCATTCTATGCTACTAATGCACGCATGACAATTGTCGTCTGGGCGTCAAAATACATACATGTCACCCTAGGAGTATGTTGAATTTTATCAATAAGAGATACTGAGGCATGGCCTTAATACAATAACTATAGAGAATCGACCTCAATATAAAAGGCAACCAGCCAATTTTTTTCTTCGTTTTGCAGAAAACGTATACTTTTAGTGGTGATAATGTACTGGGATACCAAATATCTAATTTTGGCGGAATGTAAGAAAAGATGGGGGTTTTATGGGAGTTTCATTTTTATGGAGCTCACAGTTTGGTGTAAATGAAGTTTATCTGTTCCGATGATAACAAAGGCCACATGTTTGAAAACTGTCTAGGTCTAAAACTCATTTTGTTGCCCATAACAACCAATCAGAGAGCCCCTCTCATTTCATATAGTTCTAGACCCAGACAGTTTTTCTTATATTTTGGTACTATAAAAAAAAAAATAATAAAAATTCTCTATTTTTTCAATTTGTGCTTCTGCGTCGTTTTCGGGGCCCAATACCTTTTTATTTTCACATCTATGGTCACGGATGAGGGTTTGTTTTTTGTAGGCTAAAGTGTAGTCTTCATTGTTTCCATTGTGGGAGTCATGACTTTTTGATCATTCATATTCTAATTTTTTTGGGGATGTGAAATGAACAAAAAATGCGACAGGATTTTTTTTCTTCTACAACATTTACTGTATGGGAGAAATGATGATATAGTTTAATAAATCAGTCTTTTACAGATGCAGCAATACCAATTATATGTAACATTTTTTTTGTAGAGTGGCAAAATGGGGTTATCGTAAACCATTTTTTCAACACTTGTCCTTGTGGTTCCTCACTTGTACACCGGGTGTCAGCTACAATTAATACTCAAAACCTAAAGCGTATGTAGCGGGCTCACTCAAGAGTATGATGCACTTGTACATCTATTGTTGATAGGAGGTTAAAGGGGTTCTCCACTTAGGATATACATTAATGGGACATTAAACTAATTACAAAGTATCCCCGTTCTGAGAGCCCAAGCAATCAGTTATAATTTGTGGGGAAAATAGGCATAAGTAAATAAGTATTTGATACACTGTGATTTTACATGTTTTTCCACCTATAAAGAAGGTCTGTAATGTTTATCAATTGTGAGAGACAGGATCTAAAAAGAAAATTAAAAAAATCACATTGTATGATTTTTAAATAATTAATTAGCATTTTATTTCATGAAGTATATGATCATTTACCAACCAGCAAGAAATCTGGCTCTCACAGACCTGTTAGTTTTTCTTTAAGAAGCCCTCCTACTCTGCACTCATTACCTGTATTAATCGCACGTGTTTGAACTCGTATAAAAGACACTTGTCCACACACTCAATCATTCACACTCCAACCTCTCCACCACAGCCAAGACCAAAGAGATGTCTGACTCTAGGGACAAAATTGTAGATCTGTACAAGGCTGGAATGGGCTACACGACAATAGGCAAGCAATTTCGTGAGAAGGCAACAGCTTTTGGCGCAATTATTAGGAAATGGAAGAAACAAAAGATGACCGTCAATCTTCCTCGGTCTGGGGCTTCATGCAAGATCTCACCTTGTGGGCTAAGGATGATTCTGAGAAAGATCAGGAATCAGCCCAGAACTACACAGGAGGACCCGGTCAATAACCTGAATAGAGCTGGGAAAACAGTCTCTAACATTACTGTTACTAACAAACTACCCTATCATGGATTAAAATCCTGCAGGGCACGCAAGGTCACCCTGCTCACGCCAGCACATGTCCAGACCCATTTGAAGTTCACCAATGACCATGTGTAATCCAGAGGAGGCATGGGAGAAGGTCATGTGGTCAGATGAGACCAAAATAGAACTTTTTGGTATCCACTCTCCGTGTTTGGGTGAAGAAGAGCCCCAAAAGCACCACCCCAACCGTTTCAGAATCGGCATCCAAATCTCACTGCAATGCACTTCATATTGCTTCCAATGGAATATCCATGTCTCAGTGAACACACCGCTGATTTTCTTTGGCGCTGAAAAAAAGAAGTAATATGTCAATTCTTGAAGCTGATTCCTCACAGTAAATGGAAGCTGAAATCTGCCACTTAATTCACCACCAAATCTATGTCAACATGAAAATCAGTGTCTAAAGTAAGTATTTCTGCTCTGAATCATTGCTGAAACTTTCAGGGCTTACAGGTCCTCAGAAGATGTTTTAAGCAGTTAAAATCTATTGTCAAAAATATATTGTAAATGATCGGAGGAGCTGCTCTCCGTCTGTTTGTCCAGTTGTCTGTCTAATATGAGAGTCAGAAGTTCCTCTACTTAAGACAATTATAATATGACGTTGCAGGTCACACTGCAGGTAAATATGTGAAGTCTACCACAGATCCCACACATTATATAGAATAACCCCTAGAGGGCGGCGTCAGCCAAACATTGGGTTATACTGTTTATAGCTCCAAAAAAAGAGGAAAAGACTCAAAGTTTAGGAATAAACCAAAATAAGCAACTTCATTCACATAACCGAACCAGACTCTGTCTCCTGATTGGGAAAAGGATGTGTAACCAAACGTAATATGAGGTCAGGGCTTGGTATATAGTGTTGATTGATATGTAATCCCTAATATGTATAGGGTCAGCTACTTCTAGTAAATATATGGCTGACATCAGTCCCTTACTTAGTCCTTTTAACTATGTAATTTACTGACCACAGGAAATCCACATGAATTTTGGGTTGGAAGTCAACCCCTTGAACCCAGTGCTGCAAGTCAGGCCATCTCCAGCTGTTGTCAATGAACTTTGTAATACTCATATCTATGTATTCTACTGCGACCATACAAAACACATTAGGGTTAATGGCCGGTGGATATTTCCTCGTAATGAGACACATTTGGTGAGATTAGATCTTGAATGCAGAAACCTCTACTGGATCCGTTGCAGGGCCGCTCCTAGGCTAAATTGCACTCAGGGAGGGGTGACAAAATCCATCCCCCCCCCTCTTAACATGATGTCCCTCAATGTGACACAGTGCATCACCATCAACCAGAGCCAGAATATACAAAAAGCTTTAACACAATGGGGCACATTTATTAATAGTGTCTAACTGTAAGATAGTTTTATGTTAGACTAGACCAGTGTTTCTCAACTGCAGTCCTCAAGACCCACCAACAGGTCATGTTTTCAGGATCTCTCACAGAATGCACTGACCTTAAAGGGGTTGTCTCGCTACAATGATTGGGTTTTAATTAAAAGATCTTTAAAAAACAGCAGCTTTACAATATATGTTCATTACAAAGGGTCCTAATGATTTTGAGTTACCCCTTTGGTATTAGGAGTGCATCAGCTCCTCAAAATCACTATACCCAACCGACCTGTTGTTTTATCTCACTGGCTGTCAGTGCTGGTGACTCATCAGCTTCTCAATACAGGTCTGAGCACACAGCCCTCCACACAGTATGCTTCTTTTAGGGAGGGAGGGGAGGGCTCTTGGCTTCTGTGTAGCTGTGCTGCCTGGATTAACCCTGTGTGTGCCTGCTCCTCCTGCTATCTACAAGATTGAGGAGAGCAGAGGAGAGGTGATCTGTGGTCAGTACGATGTGACACAGTGAAGTGTGTTCTATAATCATGATGTGTTGTGGAGGCTTTGACTATACTAATAGAACAGATCAGGGGGGCATTGTGAATGGTATATCCCCCTGCTCTGCTGTATTAGTGACACATGGTGATTATAGTAACACACTTTCAAAGTGCCCTGTGTCTGTTTGACAGGGTTTGTTTGTTGTTGCTTGAGATGTCCATGGAGATTTGTTGCTAAGCAGGAGGATATAGGAACACTTGCATCCCCCTGCTTGCTATTAGATACACAGTTCACCCGACCCCTGGTCACACTCATAGATCAGCCTCTCCTGCTGTCTCCTGACTTGTGGAGGGGGAGCAGCAAAGAGATCAGCCACAGCAGCACAGTGCAGCTTTTTCCAGCAGTGAGCAGCCTTCAGCAGACTAGGCGGCACACACGGGTTAATCTGGCAGCAAACCCCTCGCCTCTCCTGCTGTATAGAAGGGTTTCTGCAGGGCGAGGAGGAGAGCTGTCTGTGTGCTGACGGGAGGGGAGAAGGGGAGGAGAAGAGGCAGGCAAGAAGCACGCCCCTGAATTCAAAAATCCTATGCTGCCAGACACACTGAGGTAGGCTGAAAGCCTGCAGTGAGATAACTCCTTTAATTATATCACCTGAGGAGAATGCACTGACAATAACTATATCACCTGTGCAATACTGAGGATATCCTGAAAACTTCACCTGTTGGTAGGTCTTGAGGACTGGAGTTGAGAAACACTGGACTAGACAGTCTTGCAATGTGCCACATTTATCATACTGTTTGTAAATCTGTGACCAGTTAAAACTGTCTAGTCTAACTTTGTACAACCATGAAGTTAATTTACTTTTACAGTATGGTGCATTTTTGCTGCATGTTAAGCCACACCCCTTTTACACAAACCATGCTTCTTTTACCGAGGACACGCCCCTTTTGTCAGAAGAGACGTTGAAGTGTCTGAAAACTGTCTAAAACAGATAGTAAATGTGTTGTAAAGCATGTACAACATTCTTTTTTCTTTTTGCACAAATTGTGCCACAAATCTACTGGAACTGCCTTGATAAATGTACCCCATTGTACTACATATACAACTACTAAATAACGGTCATACAGTTACCAAATAATACTGCTAAACAAAACCTACTAAGACCACATATCACCACCACATAGTGACTGAATAATACAACCACACCATGATCACATATCATCACTACAAAGTGACTGAATAGCACCCCCACACCATGACCACATATCACCACTACCCAGTGACTGAATAATACCATTACACAATGACCACATATCACCACAACAGAGTGACTGCATAATACCACTACACTATGACCACATATCACCAGTACATAGTAACTGAAGAATACTGCCACATCATGACCACATATCACCACCACATAGTGAATGAATAATACACCATACCATTACTGGATATAAACCATTATATTACAGCCAATATGACCACCATATAGTGGCCACATAGTGATAGGTACCAGTTGTATGCAGGCTCTGCAGACATGTAAGTGATTATAGTAAGGTTACATCTAAGGACTCACAGAAGATGACTCTGAAGAGACAGCAGGTGGTAGCAAAGTGCAATACACATTAATTAATCCTCAGTGTAAGCACATAACAAAAGCGCATACCTATTAATGCATTATACATTTTCTAACAAGAATGGTGACACAATGTACCAGATCTACTGCCATATGACAACCGTTTCAATCAACAGCAGTAGAAAGAGTACTGGGATACAACATACTCCGGTTGGGGATAGGATATTTTATGAACAGCATAGTAGGAAATACAGCAAAACAGTGCAATACACAAGTGGAAGGCAAATTTTACAAAACAGATTGTGCAAAATTTTTAAAAAGCTGTTGAGGAAGAGTCTCTAGGCATTTAAAGTAAATGTAGTCTCTGAAGTGCATTAAGTGAGGTAAATAAACCTAGAACCAAACAGGCAATACACTTTTTACAGTTCTTGCAGAAAAAATAGTCATTAGTGTAAAATACCTTGTTAAACAGAGTGAAATAACGTAATAAATGTGAACAATTCCACAGCAGGTTCCACATCAGAATAAGTTTGTCGTAGCCAGGTTGGGACTCTTCAAGTAGTAAGAAAATCATAAGGTTCTTCTAGAACACTGCTCTCATCCTGTAAGGTGTTCCACAGGGAAGGCTCTTGAAGAAGTTCAGCAGATGAAGGTGGTGTCTGTCCTCTATGTGGTCTCTATATGGTGGTGTTGTAGGTTCTAGCTGAGCTGGTGTCTGACCGGGTTGTGGTCTCTATATTGAGGTGTTGTAGGTTATATCTGACCTGGTGTCTGACCTCTTTGTGGTCTCTATATGATGATGTAGTAGGTTATACCTGAGCTGGTGTCTGACCTCTATGTGGTCTCTATATGATGATGTAGTAGGTTATACCTGGCTGGTGTCTGACCTCTATGTGGTCTCTATATGGTGTGTTGGGTTTTTAGTTTATACCTGAGCTGGTGTCTGACCCCTATGTGGTCTCTATATGGGTGTTGTAGGTTATACTGAGTGGTGTCTGACCCTATGTGGTCTCTATATGGTGGTGTTGTTAAGTTATACCTGACTGGTGTCTGACCACTATGTGGTCTTTTATATGGTGGTGTTGTAGGTTTACTGAGCTGGTTCTGACCCTATGTGGTTCTATTGGTGGTGTTGTAGGTTTTCCTGAGCTGGTTGTCTGACCTCTATGTGGTCTCTATATGGTGGTGTTGTAGGTTTTAACTGAGCTAGGGTCTGACCCTATGTGGTCTTATATGGGGGTTTGGGGGTTTACTTTTTTTTTGAAATTTTTTTTCTTTTTTGGGGGGGGGGGTTTAAGCGGGGGGTAAAAG